>JACEFZ010002018.1:0-121086 GCA_014155875.1 Cepaea nemoralis
TTTGGGGGGTTGTTTTTCCAAATTTTATTTGACGTGGAGGGGCCTTAGGTTCATAACAGAATGCGATCGGCGTTGCCAGTAGTGGGTTGTGCTCAATATTTAAATTTTCAAATCCCGAAACAACCACATAATCAATTGATTATTGCTCACTGGATTTAGGAGGCCTGGTGTTCCTTGCCAGTGAGAAGTCCTGATCGTTCGGGTCCCATCGATTGACGGACGTCGGTCGCGGCGATTGGGCAATCTTGAGCATAGCCTACGATGGGTAGCGTTGTGATGTTCTGTTGTGATAATTTGGTGTGTCCAGTGTGTGCCGCGTGGTTACACACCCGCTTCACACGCGTGATCCGGGACTGTTTCCGGATCCGGTCAGGGATATGCACTACTGACGAGCTCAAATGAGGGCGAAACTCGAGTATAGTGCTTCCATATTGACGTGGATAGGCCTTAGGTTCATACCAGAATGCGATCGGCGTTGCCAGTAGTGGGTTGTGCTCAATATTTAAATTTCAAATCCCGAAACAACCACATAATCAATTGATTATTGCTCACTGGATTTAGGAGGCCTGGTGTTCCTTGCCAGTGAGAAGTCCTGATCGTTCGGGTCCCATCGATTGACGGACGTCGGTCGCGGCGATTGGGCAATCTTGAGCATAGCCTACGATGGGTAGCGTTGTGATGTTCTGTTGTGATAATTTGGTGTGTCCAGTGTGTGCCGCGTGGTTACACACCCGCTTCACACGCGTGATCCGGGACTGTTTCCGGATCCGGTCAGGGATATGCACTACTGACGAGCTCAAATGAGGGCGAAACTCGAGTATAGTGCTTCCATATTGACGTGGATAGGCCTTAGGTTCATACCAGAATGCGATCGGCGTTGCCAGTAGTGGGTTGTGCTCAATATTTAAATTTCAAATCCCGAAACAACCACATAATCAATTGATTATTGCTCACTGGATTTAGGAGGCCTGGTGTTCCTTGCCAGTGAGAAGTCCTGATCGTTCGGGTCCCATCGATTGACGGACGTCGGTCGCGGCGATTGGGCAATCTTGAGCATAGCCTACGATGGGTAGCGTTGTGATGTTCTGTTGTGATAATTTGGTGTGTCCAGTGTGTGCCGCGTGGTTACACACCCGCTTCACACGCGTGATCCGGGACTGTTTCCGGATCCGGTCAGGGATATGCACTACTGACGAGCTCAAATGAGGGCGAAACTCGAGTATAGTGCTTCCATATTGACGTGGATAGGGCCTTAGGTTCATAACAGAATGCGATCGGCGTTGCCAGTAGTGGGTTGTGCTCAATATTTACCTTTTTTATACTTTAGTTAATATTTTTCCTACTTTGGTTACACATTTCCCCTAATTTGCTAAACATATTCTTACTTTGGTAATAGTTTTCTTAATTTTGGGAAATGTTTTTGTAATTTGGCTAAAACAATTTTTTAGTTTAGTTGACATGTTCTTGTGTGACTAACAATTTTTTTTAATTTGGGCTAACATATTATCTTCTATGCCAAAATTTTTTCTCACTTGGTTAATTTTTTTCATCTGGCTAACATTTTTTAAAATTTTGGCCAAATTTTTCCAAACTCTACCATACTTTTTTCTATTTTGGGTTTGATATTTTCTCCTTTTGACTAATGTTTTCTTAAATTTTGTGTGTTGCATACCCCTTTACATGACGTTGCAGTCAACATCAACATTTTAAAATGTTTTGATGTACTAGTTGCCATGCTTTCTGAGCAGCCGGCTCAATACCCCTAAGATACCAACATGGCGAGAACCGCTACTGATTTCGTGCAGGTTACTTTACTCATGAGAATATATAGGATTCAAAGAAAGACGTTAACCCTTAGGCCGGGGAGACGGTTTCTTAAATTGGCAAAACATATTTGTTACTCTGACTGAATTTTTTCCCTACTTTTTAAAAATTTTGGAGACTTCAATGCTAGACTGGGACATAAAGGGGAGCGGACTTTAGAAAAACAATCGGGAGCATTTGGAGATCAGCAAAATGAAAGGAAAGATAACAGAAATAGACTATTAGAGCTTTTCAGCCAACACCCAACCCCTATAAACCCAAAAACATTTATAAAACATAAGGATTCACAAGCATACCCTGGTATAAATGGAAAAGATCTAGATACTAAAAGCCAAATTGATTTATATTAAACCAGAAACAAAAGAAAAGAGAAATTATTTGAGCAAAGGGGAGTGCCCCAAATTTCCGTATAAACCAGATCATAAAGCAGTCATAGCCACAATAAGAACAAACAGAAGAAAAACAAAGAGCAGGAAAATACATGCCATGCGAATCAGTAACTTAAAAAACCTTAAGACGAGGGAGTAAGGGAAAATTGAGAAAGAAAATGAACTCTTTGAAAAATTTCCTAAAAAAAAAAACAGTGGGAAGAAGAGGGGATGTTCAAATCAAGCATTTTAAATACTGCAAAAAAACATGAGGAACCCCCAAAAAAAAAGCCCAAAAAACGGATAAAGAAAATAACAATTGGGGAACGCAGAAGTAAGGAAGCGGTTAAAAAACAAAAAGGAAAAAATAAAAAAGTGGTTGAAAAACAAACAGGAAAGTGATACATAGAATGTATAATAGCGAGAAGACATGTGAATAGAGTAGTAAAGAGGGAAAAACAAAAGACTGGGGAAAAGTATGGAGAAAAACCCAAAAAAAAATACAAGGAGGGAACTAGAAACTTCTACAAAAAGATAGGTGCAATGCGAACCAGAGGAGAACCCTTTGACCCAACTGAAATAATTAACAGTGAAAATGGAGAACCAAAAAGCGAACAAAAAATACCAATAAGGTGGAAACAGTATTTCGAACAATTTCTCAAAAAACCCATCAGATGTCACAGGAATTAAAAGAGACCTATAAGATGTCACTGAAAAAACTCGAACCAGACATACAAAAAGAAAAATATAGGACCCAAATCAGATTAGCCCCATTGAACAAATCACCAAAATTAAGAAAACTTGGCTACATAGACTATTCAACCATGTTTGGGTAGAACAACAGACACCACGAGACTGGGGAAACGCCATAATTATCCCAATTTGGAAAAACAAAGGCAGCAAAAGAGACTGCACACAATACACTGTTGAGTCATACTGGGAAAATATTTTGCAAATTTCAAGAAAAAAGATTACGAACTACTTTTAGAACCCCAGCTAAGCGAAACACAGCTTGGATTTAGGAAAAACAAAGGATGCACAGATGCCATTTTTGCTCTTAGACAACTTATAGAAAAATCAATTGAATTCAATGAAACACTCTACTTAGCCTTTGTCAACCAAGAAAAGGCATTCGATAGAGTAGATAGAAACAAGCTGTGGGAAATCCTTAAACAATATGGAGTGAGTACACATCTAACAAACCTATGTAGAAGTTTATACAACAACAGTGAATGCATAGTGAGAGCAACTGGAGGACACTCAGAACCCTTCACCATAAGATCTGGAGTACGACAAGGTTGTGTCCTGTCCCCTCTCTTGTTCATAATCATATATAGACAGCATATGTAAAGAAACCAGCCAAGCAGAGACAGCAAGAATACCGCATGACGAGAACACAGAAGAAGAACCTATCTGCAAATCTAACCATTAGAGAACTCCTGTTTGCGGACTGACCAAGCACTAATAGCAAAATCAGAAGCTGAATTACAAGACCACATGAATAGTCTAAACGAAATGTGTAGGGAACATAACATGAAAATTAGCACAAGCAAAACAGAGGTAATGACTATAACTAAAGAAGAACAAACAACAACAATTCACCTAAACGAACATCCCTTGAAACAAGTAAAGAGTTTCAAGTACCTAGGAAGTATAATATCATCAAATGATAGATCAGAAGACGAGATCGAAAATAGGTGCAATAAGGCAAATCAACTCATTGGACAAATGGCACCAATACTAAAGAACAAACATGTATCAATAACTACTAAGAAAGCACTTTACAACACAATCTTCCTAGCCAACTCTATGCTACCAATGCCAAACCTGGACAATGACAGAAAAAGAGAAAAGAAAATCACAACAACAGAAATGAGGTTCCTGAGAAGAATACTCAACGTATCAAGAAGAGATAAGATCAGAAATGAAGAAATCAGGACTAAAGTGGGGTTAAAGCAGCACTAGATTTTATCAGAAAGCAGCAAGTCAAATGGTTTGGCCATGCAAGTAGGTTACCAGTCAAGAGCATACCACAACAAGCAATGATGTACAGACCAGAGGGAAGCAGAGGAAGAGGCCGACCACATAAACGTTGGACGGAGGGAATAGCAGAGTCCATGGGAATATCGATATATGAAGCCCATAATCGGGCACTCTCACGAAGTTTATACTTCACCTCGACACCGCAAGGTATAAGAGGAACTTGATGAGATGAGATGAGATTTCTTGAGTTGGCCATTATTTTCCCTACTTTTGCTAAAATACTACAACAACAACAACAAAACTTTATTTTTAAAGGGTTAAGAATTGGGCACGCAGGCCCGTCTAACATTCTGCCCTTTTATCATTCTCTTTCATACATTATTTCATTCACACATCATTCAAGGCTAACTGAAAACAGCAACAATATAAAATATATGCATTATAAAGGCATGTGGAAAAATTAAAAATAAATACTACACGACTCAGTAATAGTAATAACTGTGTGGCATTTATTAGCTACGTGGAATATACGGCCTACCAAAAGGGGACTGGCTGTTATACTAGGGTTTTATTATATTATTACTTCTATTATTAAGGGGAAGGTAATCCGTACTGAGATAGCGTTCAAATAATTTGCGATTATATGTATAGGGATTGATGATGTCTTTTATTTCATGAGGAAGATTGTTCACAGCTGAGCTGCAGAGTACGTAAGCTTGTTTGTATAAGTCTATCCTAGGCTTCGGAAGGTGTAATAAATTTAATCGTTTACTGTGTCTAGCATTATATTCAAACAATGGCCAAAGGTAGTTTGGGGCATTCCGATGTAGGATTTTGTGAATTAGTTTGGCCTTATTGAAAAGCAGACGTTTGCGGAGTGGTAGTAACTGAAGGCGTTTATGCAGGCTAGGATTTTCAGTTAAATGTTTGCTATAAATTAATCTCATGGCCTGTTTCTGGAGTGAGTAAAGTCGCTTGGTGCTTGAATTGGAACAACCATCCCAGATTGTAGAGCAGTAGTCAAAAATGTGTCTGTATGTGTGACGTATATAATATTTTCCTTGTGTCCTCATCAAGGAAATTTTTAATTTTGGCGAGTTGGTAGACTTTTTTCGCTGTTTGTTTAGTGAGCGCTTGAACGTGAGGATTAAAAGGTTAGGTTTCTATCAATGATGAGGCCTAATGTTTTGTGCTCAGTTACACTTTCTACTGGCATGTTATCGATGTGAAGTGAAGTGATCTGTGTGAATTTAGAGTCTGAAGTCTTTGTCTTGTTGCTAATAACATAGATTTTGTTTTAGTGATGTTAATTTGCATACAGTTCGCATAGCTCCACCTAACTACATTATTTAATTCTTTTTGCAAAGACGACTCCAGCAAATTACTGCTTTCAGCGTTTGTATACACTGTACAGTCGTCTGCAAATAGATCGCAGGACGACGAAAGATGCAAAGGTAGATCATTAGTATATATGGCGAATAATAGAGGGCCAAGAATAGAGCCTTGCGGTACTCCAGTATTGAAGGTAGTGGTTTGGGTTTCTTACTTTGTGATACATTTATCTTAGTTTGTCCATCTTTTACATATTTTATTACGTCGGTCGACATACTTCTTGATTTGACCAACATGTTCCCTCATATGGCTAACATATGTTCTTACTTTGGTCGCCATATTTTTTATTTTGGTCATTGTATTTCCTACTTTGGTTAATATGTTTTCTTACTTTGGTCAACATATTTCTTAATCTGGCCAACAGTTTTATTAATTTGTCTAACACATTTGTCTACTCATTATAAAGTTGGTCGAGATATTTCTTGATTTGGCCAACATGTTTATTACTTAGGCTAACATATATTTTCTTATTTCGGTTGACACATTTATAAGTTTGGTTGAGATATTTCTTATTTTGGTAAACATTTTTATTAGTTTGGCTAACAAATGTTCCTATTTTGTATAAATTTGGTTTAAATATTTCTTAATTTGGCCACCATTTAAAAAAAAAAAGATTAATTTGGCTAAAAAGATTCTTATTTTGGTCGACATATTTATAAGTTGGTCAAGGTATTTCTTGATTTGGCCAACATTGTTTTATTAATGTGGCTAAC
Organism: Cepaea nemoralis; assembly: GCA_014155875.1. Taxonomy (NCBI): domain Eukaryota; kingdom Metazoa; phylum Mollusca; class Gastropoda; order Stylommatophora; family Helicidae; genus Cepaea; species Cepaea nemoralis. The sequence goes on from JACEFZ010002018.1 coordinate 6,281, forward strand.
ATATTGTGTTATTTTGATTGACATAATAATAAGTTTGTTTGTGTTATTTCAGAGTGTTGAAGTGTGATATAGAACCTGTACTTGTGGCTAGATGTGAAACGTGGACAATAAGCAGACAAATTCACCAATATTTAATGGTAATTGAAAGATGGTTTCTTAGGAAAATACATCACTGGAGGGCATAATATCAACATCATTAATTATGTGGCTGATATAGTATAACAGTCATACAGACTCACACACAAGCAGTCATACAGATACACAAGGAACACCCTTTCCATATCTACACCATCACACAACCCAATGAAGATCATTGTATCCCTAACACATCAGCAATAGTATGATGATAGTGTTTAAGTCACACACATTACAGATAATTTAATAACTGCCATTATAATAAACCATTATAATAAACGATCGGCCACTTTACAAGGGCTATATAATGAAACATCCCTAGATCTTACGGCGAGCAGATCCGCAAATATGCATCAAAATTGTTGATGGCAGACCTCCTAACCCTTAATCTGTGCTGCTATCTTTAATTTTCAATTTAAGAAGCAAATACTATTTATTAATACTAACTCGTATATAATATTACTTTTAATAATTAAAGTTTAATGTTTGTAACATACAACGAAGCAGTTAAGTTGCATAACTGTGCGATATGAAAATTGACAATTCATTTTCTAATGGAATGTTGTGACATCACATAAAAACATATTTCAGGCTTCAGGATCGATCCAGAAAATCTACACCATATGCTCCTAACATACTACTTACTATCATGTGTGTGTGTGTGTGTATATATATATATGTATGCGCATGCATGTGTGTGCATGAGTGCGTATGTATGTTTGTGTGTATGTGTATGCACATGTGTGTGTATGTGTGCAATATGTGTATATGTGTGTGTGTGTGTTTGTGTATGTATGTGTATGTTTGTGTGCGTATGTGTGCATGCATGCAGTGTATGCGAGGGAGTGTGTAATTGTATCTTATTGTGTGCATACCTGTGAGTTTGTGCAAATGATGTATGTATGAGTGCATGTGTGTTTATGAATGTGCATGTGTACGTGTGTCTATCTGTCTCAAAACATGGTAATGTGCATTGCTTACGTTTACAAAATCATTTTGACAATGTTTTTTTCCTATGTGAATATAGCATGCACAAGTAATGAATGACAAATGAGTGATTGGAAGGGCCGAATGTAAGATGTGTGCCCAATTTGTTACCCTTTGAAAATAAAGATCGTTGGTTCGTTTGTTATCACACACAAGTGACATTTATGCTAGGCTCTAGAAATGACATTGTGAGTTTACTGCTCAGAAGGTAATATTATACCGCCGCTAAGCGGGTACAGTGCTAGTGTCACATTTCGATACACACTTTCAGTTGTGTTATACACCCACATAGTCTATATAAAGCAACCAGTTACATACAGGCACACACAGTCAATTAGGCAGGCCAGCAAACAATCAGACTAACAGATAGATGGCATCACAGCACGTCTCGCTGGCCGAGTTCATCCCATAGGTGTTCTATGGGATTCATATCTCATGACACGGCTGGCCATGGAATGGTCTTGACGTTGTTGTCAGTGAGGAACTGGGTGGTGAGTTGTGCCACATGAGGTGGAGCATTATTCTGCTGAAAAATTAACCCTCTTGCAGCCAGAAGTGGAAGGACGTGAGGATGATGTAAATGAACAAATTAAGAAGAAATTAGAAGCAACAGAGATGTGGTTCCTGAGATGAATATTGTGAATTCCTTGGACTGCCAGAGTAACTAACAACGACTGCCTGAAACAGGCTAACAAAAATAGAGCATTATATACAACAATAAGAAAGAAACAAACATCTTTCTTTGGTCATGTGATAAGAAGAGAGGCATTGGAGAACATCGTGACAACTGGAAAGATCGAGGGGAAGAGAGGCAGACCAAGTGAAATTATGCTGGATGGATTGAGACGGTGGCATGGAGGAATATCAGCAGCAGAGTTGACCCAGAAAACTAAAGACCAAGATCTGTGGAGAGCCATGAACGCCTACGCCAGCTGGCAGAGCACTTGATGATGATGATTGTAGGGCATTCAGGCGCCTTTCAATTTGCACCAGGTCACTTCTTCCCAAGAAGTTGATCGCCTCCCACATCAATACACCATGTGGAGGAGCCTCATCAACACTGTTCTGGATGTAGGGCTTACAAACTCTGCGGTAAACTCTTCCCCATCTATCGTGTCACTGGAGCACAAAAAATGATTCATCACTAAACTAAACCCGTCTCCAGTCATTCCCAACGGTTCAGTGACGATGCTGATTCACCACTGCAGTCAGTTCTGGCTATGCCGGTCCGTAAGAACAGGACCCCTGTAGGGTCTACTAGCCCAAAGACCAGCGTCGTGCAGCTGGTTCCCGACCGTTTGATCTGAAATTCAATGAGCTCCTGGCATTGACTGGACTGTGGAGGATGCAGATGCAAATCGATTCCTAAAGTGACACAACCGTACGAAGTGGTCTTCAGCAGCAGTTGTGATTCTGGGTCTTCCACTGCGTGGCCAGTCTGCCACTGAGCCAGTTCCTTGAAATCGCAGCCAAAGGCGACTAATGGTGCTTCTAACCACATTAAATTCTCTGGATACTACACTTTGTGACTGTCCTGCCTGTAAACGTCCAAGTAGAGATGAGCCAGACTTGCACATTGAATTTTCAACTGAATTTATTCGAGAAGCGTTGATCTTTTATAGGCTTTCAATAATATGGTCAGAGTTTTGCGTTCAGTAAATTTCATGGGATTATCATGAACCTGTCACGAGTTATTGTCAAAAATGTTGTTTTGACCTTGATCTCTTTCATGACCTCACGAATCATGAGGTTGAGTACAATTCAGATAACCACAGGAAGTTAATGACTAGATGGACACAGTCGATAGGTTGACTGATGCCCAATCAGCGAATATCTTTTATAAAAGCAACACCAAAAATGTTGCGTGTCTTTTTTGAACAGTATATTTTCAAAACTTAACCAAATTCCAGAAATGAAAACATTCCAGATATAATATATTCCTTTCAATGGCTTCCTGTAGCTCGAGAGCCATACTAGCTATAATATGGTAGCAAATGGATCATACAGTGGCCATAATAGCAAGCAATTCATTGATTCAGTGAGTCTACTAGTACTGCTACTAAAAGTGACTTAAAGTTTCAGCAGTCTATTTTAAAATAATTTTAAAATCACTTTATAGTTTAGAATCGCTGAAAAGTTGTATGTAAATAATAATAATAAATTTTTTAAAATCAGGATTATTATTTACATACAACTTTTACATTTTAACCCTCTTAGGACGGAAGGGCCGATATATTGGCCATAACGCGCCACTAGCCAGAAACCCGCCCGGCCGATATATCGGCCCCGTTGTAAGAACTGCTTCGATTGGTTTGCTTTTAATAGTACAGACCAATCAAATGCTCCCTTGTAATCCCCAGCCATCCGAGTTTGCAAATGGCCGCTTGCTGAACGAAATACAAACAACTCTGATAGTAGTGATTTTGACAGTTCAGGACTGTCAGATAATGATTGAAGTTACTGAAAGTGCTGATGAAGATTCCAACCTCGTGTCACCGTGGTTTAAGTGTATTCGGTCTGAAAAGGATCATGTTGATCCATATCCATTCATGGAGTGCCCAGACCAAAACACTTGCCACTAGATGATAGCCCACCTATTATGTATTTCGAGTTGTTTCTCACACTCAATCTTATTAAACTGTTTGTGAAAGAAACAAACAGGTATGCAAGGCAGTTTCTAGATAGTGCAGTCCTCAAGAGAAGGTCTGTGGCTCACAGTTGGGTTGAGGTTACTGTGAATGAAATGAGGGCCTTCATAGCCATAATTCTCAACATGGGTTTGGTCTAAAAGCCTAAGATAAAGTCATACTGGTCAATTGAACCATCCCAAAGAACCCCTTGGTTCGCAGAGCTAATGAGTAGGGGAGCTTATTTTCAAATTCTTTCACACGGTGAATAATATTAGTTTAGCCAATCCTGGGGAGCCAAATTATGATCCTTGTGGAAGGTTTAGTCCTCTCATTGAACATGCGAATACCATGTTCCGACATTATTACACCCCTCATAGAGAGATCTGCATAGATAAGACTGTTATTGGTACTAAAAACGGAACACAGCTAATCCAGTATCTCCCAAATAAGCATCATCATAAATGGGGAATACAGCTTTTTATGTTATGTGATTCTCTTTCAGCATGCGTTCTCAGTTTCTTTGTCTATAGAGTTAAGCGCGATAATATCACTGATGATCAACAAGCAGCTGATAGTGGATTAGCCCATAGAGTTGTGATGAGACTGCTCAGAATGAGCAACTATCTGAATAAAGGATTCCATCTGTTTGTTGATAATTATTTTTTCAAGCTGAGACGCAATATGAAAGGAATACCAAAAAGACTGAAAGTGAAGATGAACCCTGGAGACATAATTAACTTCAGACAAGGAGAAACTCTTGCCACTGCCTTTAGAGAAAAGAAGTCTCAAAAGAATGCTGTTCTACTACTGTCCACTTTGAACAAGGCAGAGACTGGAGAAGTGCCACTGCAGAAACGTGGTCAACATAAAGGTGGAGATGCTCCTCAAACTGTTAGGAAGCCAAGAAGTGTTTTGGATTACAACAAACGCACGGGTGGGATAGACCAGAATGACATGATGTTGTACTGTTATCTGGATGAGAGGAGGACTGTGAAGTATTGGAAGAAATTAACTTTCAATATTCTCTCAAGAATGATGCTGAATGCGTACATTTTGTACAAAGCTCAAGCTCATTCGACTGTAAATGTGATGGCTAGATACAAATTCACCACACTAGCAAATGAAGCACTTTGCGAGGAATATCGTACCCCACAGGTAAGCGATGAAGTCCCTGAAGTTAAAGGGGTAAGGTCCATTCCAGATGGAAAAGAGAAAGACTATGTGTGTGTGTGCATGCAGTGACCGAAAAACTGGAGGGCAGAAGCGAGCCAGGTCAATATGCAACAATTGTCAAAAGGGACTTCATGGCTGTTGTTTTTCTAACCATAAGTGTTTTAAATTATTCTAAAATGGTGTAGGTATTCAATGACGAAATCTTAGGTGAGTACCATTTAAAAAAAATATGTAGTACCAAAAAATATATACAGGTATGAAATATTTTATTTTTCACAAAATGCAAATGAGGTCACCAAATTTGCACAAACATGAACAAAACAACCTCAATCATACACAGAAATAAACTTTAGTATATCCTCTTTAAGAATATATATACTTTTATATACCTATATAGGGTTCTAATATGTTTGTTTTTTTGAATTTTCAAGATCGTCACTTCAGTAATTTACTGTACTGTACTCCAAAGAAATGATTCCGCTTTCCGTCTTCTTCATAGGGAAAGCTAAATTTTCCCCAATCTGGAGTCAAAACATCAAACTGAAACTGAACCATACTGGTTAACATTTTGATGTAACCAACAATTGGCTTCATCTCGAAAAAATATTGGGGCACTGAATAATTAAATGTTAACAAATAATCCACATAACCACAAATACCAAAACCACTAGAACTTCTAGTTCTAGTAGAAGTGAATAAGTTGTCAATAACAGTTTAACTTGGAATCCTGAACAACAAAACTAAACCTCGGCACATGCGCAGGCGTAAATGTCTATTTCCGGTCAACAGCGGAAGTAGATCTCTGTGTATCTTTGAACAAGATGCCGTTGACGGGATTTTTCCAAGTATGCTCTGAAGTATTACATAATTTTGACGTACAGTAATGCGATTATCACGCCAAAATATTGCCCATAATGTTCTTCAGCATATTTTAACTGGTAGTTTATAAATATTTGTACACTAGTCATTTAAACTAGCACCGGATGCAATGGTACTTTGAGAGTGACTTTTGATTTTGAGAAATCTAGAGAAACCAAGAACTTAATAATAAGAAGACTGAGTGAGATTCAGTGATATGATACTCTGAGATCTGGCTGGACTGTTACTGTTATTGTTAACGTCTTCACTCGTTGTCTAGCCCTCAAGCTATCTAGTGATAAGTAACATTTTTAATACACACGATTGCACAAAGCACACAAAAATTAAAAACACTTAAACAGATTGTGAAATTTTCCCAGTGTAGAGGGCCTGAAGTAGGTCCATAACAAATTGTAATTTGGCAAATGATTTGCCAATATTTAACACCCGTAAAGTTGGATATGCATGACTCAATGAAATTAACAATGCATTATTCAAATCTTTGTGTAAGTGTTGAGCAGATATTATTTACTTTGTTTGAATTAATTGTGTGTGAAACACCAGTGAAATATTTTTAGGCCAAAATTTAAAAAAAAGGTTACTTGAGGACAGAGCAGAACACAACTTCCACCAAAAGTCATAACTGTTACATAACTTGTGACAGTTTAAATAATGATGTAGAACTTGAAATGTAGATTCTGAATTGAACCATTCTATGATAATATGATTGATAAAAAATGTGGCTATTAATTGTTGTTTTGGAGAAATGAATAGTGAAATCTTGTAAAAATAAAATTCTCAAGTTTCATGGACTAGTTTTGGCCAACAATGCTAGCATGCCTCCAAACAAAATAACACCTGTTTGCGAAAGTAAGTCACACATATTTGGATCGTGAACAAGAGTAATGCATATGCCTAGACCATGCTCATTAGATTAATTATCTGTCATCTGTCAGGATTTCGTTGCTTTTACAATAACTTAAACACTTAACTTATTAAACCCACATGTAGCAGAGAATGCCATAATAATATATGAAAAAGTTAGTTGCATATCCTTTACAAGATGTCGCAGTCAACCCCAGCATTTGAGGGCTTTTTGCAAATTCTTTGGGCAAGTTTACATTCAGTAGTTTGCCATTTATTTCTGAACAAATTCTTTCTGAACAGCCGGCACTCAAACCATTGTATGAAACCCAAAGCAAAAAAAACCCTGTGTTTTGAAAGCAGTATCCGGGATTATGAATTGTGTCCGTTATCCCTTCGCCACATAACCGACATATAATATGTAAAGGATCTTCTAATATAATGACTCAGCTATGTAAAGCAAATCGGAATAGTTTTGTATGCATGAAAACCAGTTCATTGCACTATTTTGCCAAGCCTACGGCCCAGTATATCCAATTTGGTTGGCATTTCTTTTAAATCTGGCTGGCTGGCAATTTGACTGTTTCTAGACTAACTTTAAGGCAACATGTTTTCTTTTTTTTTTTAAATCTCACCCTGCTTATCGACCTTTGAACTTGGGAAACCCTGGCACCAATATTACGATCAATTTATCTCTTGGGGTCTTTGGTATGCACAAGCTCGTCTACCTCTGAAAGGCAGAGGTGCAGAAGAGGGGAGGTTTCTTTACTATGTGTTACTGTTATCTTGATACAAAGTATCTTGGTACATTAAAAAATTGAATTTTCCCAGAATTTTGCTCTCTGAAGCATTTATTGTTTCCATCAAATATAGATACTTGGATAAAGAAAAAAACAAATGCGTTATTACCAAGGATATAAAAATTCAGGTCATCATGGAACCTGAAAATGTGTACTTGGTGCCTGAGTTTTCAGTAATGTTCTTAGCCTGAATTTGCAAAAAAATATACTGGCTCATGTGAAAAATGGGTTGGCGTCTGAATTGTTTTTTTTCCATCTCTGTATCCATCCATCCATCCATCCATCCATCCATCCATCCATCCATCCATCCATTTATCTATTTATATAGAGAGAGGTGAACAAATTCAGGGCACCAGGTTGCCATGGCAGCTCAAATTTTAGCTACCGTCTGAATATTCAAATTCAGTTACAAAAAACAAATCTGTGGACTCCTGAGAAAAGTGGCTGTCTCTTTTCTTATTTTTAGTTTTGTCTACCCTTATATATAAAGTCAAAATTCTAGCCTATTCAATCACAGCTCAGAAAGTATATGTTAAGTTACCTTTTGTAGAAATTAATGTTCTCTTTGTGAGATTCATGAAATACACCACACACAAAAATGCTTATGAACTGAAAGCATGAAAGCACACCAGTTTTGTGTCTGATCACATGGTTCCAGTGGCCTATGACTCGATGTTTGGTGGTTTCATGCCAAAAACGCTTGCTTAGACACTTGTTATTTTCCAGATGTCCTATTTCAACACTTTTGGAACCGACGAATGTTGTTCTCCATTCAGTCTCCATTTCTAATGATTCTCTGATCTTTCTTTTATTTGTGTTTGTTCTTTTCATGAAGAGGATAGGAATTTCATTGAAACAGCTAACATTTCTTGTACTTATTGGAACCAAATAGGCAAGAATATTTCCTAAACATATATGCTGAAACATTAGTTAGTTAGTTAGTTAGTCGACAGATCATCCTCGTTGCACATCGAACCATTCAGTCCATAAGTGCTCGGATCCCCTCCTCAGCAAATCCCGCAGCGTATAGCGGCTAACGACGCCAGTTCTGTGTTGGTTTATCAATCTTCTTTGGCTTCCTGCGTAGTGTTCTTGTTTGGCCACCCCTCTTTTAATTTGCTGCTCCCGCAGTCTGGCCATTGTTGTAGATTCACAGTCATCACTTGGTTCTCGCAAAAGTCTCACTTCTCGTAGAGCATTCAGAATGTCAGCCTGGTCCATGGCGCGTCCGCCCTCCACAGTGGCCTCACCTGCGAGCTTGTCAGCCCGCTCATTTCCTTGTACTCCCGCATGACCTGGCACGAAGATGAAACTAATCTTTGCCAGCCGAGACCGCTTCAGAGGCAGCAACCATTCTCTTCGGATCGACCCCTCCTCTATCCTCTTGATCATGTTCATTGAGTCGCTAAGGAAACAAGCCCTAGTGAATGTCTGTGTCTCGAGCCATGTTATTGCTTTACTTACTGCCATGACTTCCATGGTCAGGCTACTTGTGGTTTCAGTGAAAGCACCAGAGTCCTCCTTCACAATTCTCCCTCCGGCCCGAGCTGTAAAGGCCCATGAGCTTCTCACATGTCGGACGACCGACCCATCTGTGTAGATGACCGCGTCACCGTCTAGCGAATTCTCGAAAATCAACGCTTGTACTTCAGCCTCAACAGCAGCCGGATTTTCTTGTCTGCATTTTCTATCTAGTTGGATGCAAACTGAAAAGGATGTGCAGAAGTCTGTTGGCACTTGCACCCACTCCTCGCCAGGTTCTAAGTCCTCAAGTGAACACACCTGTTGAAGAATGTCTTCGGCTTGACCCATCCACGACCGTCCTCTTTTTAACCTGCTGCCCTTCACCTTCCTAATTTCACTATGCAGTGGATGTTGTGTGTTTGCGTTAATTCTGAGGTAGGCGCGTGCCCTGCAAACTTGTATTCTCTCTTCAATGGTTGGAAAATCAAGAAGGTAGCGCATCGCCCTGCATGCTGTATCTCTTGTACATCCAAGAATAATGCGCATAGCTTCATTCTGTATCCTTTCCATCCTTTCTATCTGCTTATGGCTGAGAGTCAGGATTGCCATTGCATACTCCAAAACAGACATGACCAGCCCCTCGTACAGAAGACATAGATGGCGCTGCTCACAGTTTGCTGCCGCCATCACCCGCATCGCTGCCAAACCCCGCTTGGCCTTTGTTATCACATGGTCTATGTGCACATTATAAGCAAGGCTTCGATCAAACCGTATCCCCAGGTAATTCATTGCCTGCGTTCTTTCCACTGTCTCTGAACACAGCATTACAGTTGGTGTTGGATTGTTGACAATATGATTATTAAACGAGAACCAAGTCACTGTTGCCTTTGTTGGGTTGACCATTGCCCCAGCTTCATCACACCAAGTACTTATGCGATTGAGTTCGGTTTGTAGTTCCACAGCAACCTCCTCTCTATCCTTACCCTGACGATACACTAAAACATCATCGGCATACGACAATGTCCTGCCAGGTCCAGTGATCTGCTCACTGGTGATTCTCACTGTGTAGGCGTTGAACAGTACCGGAGATAATGGTGATCCCTGTGGTAGGCCAGGATATATTGTTGGTTCCGAAGTCCAACTGCCACATCTAAAAACTACTTTCCGTTGGTAGAGGGCTGCAGCGATCCAACTAAGGAGGAATGGACTTACGTTTAGTTCAAGAAGCTGAAACATTAAAAAATCCAGTGGTACTCTGTTGTATGCGTCCTCAAGATCAATCGCTGCAGCAAGGTTTCAGTGCCTGAGTGGAAACCTTCATAGACATCATGGGCAAAGACTGCTGCATTGGTCCAGGTTTCTCTTTTTGGACGGTACCCACCCAGGGTAGGTGGGAAAACACCTTGCCTCTCTAGTTGGCTTGATATTTTCCTGGCAATTACCTTCTCCAGCAGCTTGCCTATTGTATTCTGCATGGTTATAATTCGATATCCCTGAATTTTTTTGTGGTCTTTGTCAGGCTTCGGCAAGGGAATCAGATAGCTGTGTAACCATTCCTGCTTGATGCTGGCACTCCCTATACTGTTGTTGTACATGTCTGCTAGTTTCTCTAGCTCATTGTCGGTACACCTATTTATGTCGTCGTATCTTATGCCATCAGGACCTGGAGCACTGTTTTTTGATCGTCGAAGCACAGCCTTGATTTCTTTCACTGTCACTGTGTCTTCCTCCGAAGTGTTCTGGGCCTTGCATCTGTCTGAGGTGACCTCCTTGGCCAGATTTCGGCCTCCCATGTCTGTCTGATTGCCCTGCTCAAGGTAACGTTCAAAGAGGGCTTTGCCCTTGTCCTCGTCAGTCCTCTGCCAGGTGAGGTCAGCACCTTGGAAGTCTGAAATGCTCTTATTCTTGACTACACCACTCATGCTTTTATGTAGTCGCCAGAACAATTTCAGTGACTTGTCTGTGCTTACTCTTTGACACACCTCTGCCCATTTTTCGCTTTTAACCACCTTGACCAGTTTTTTTAAATAGCTTACTTTTGTGTGCATCTCTCTTTCTAAGTGCGAGCAGGGACTAGGATGACCAGCTCTCTTCTTCTTGGCATTTTGCCATCTCCTTACAGCACTACGCTTATCCACCCAAGCCTTCTCTCCACCTCGAAACTCCACCACGGTGGCTGCTCCCAGCTTTTTTTCCTGCCCTGAAACGTTCTGCGCTTGTCACGTCTTATTTTACTCACCACATCTTGCCCTGTACTGTCATACTGGAACGTCTTTACCTTTAGCTTGTGCTGCCTGGTTCTGCCTTTCTCCACCAATATGCTGCACGGGTGGTGGTGGTGCTGAAACATTAAAAACTTTTGAATCTATTTACTCTATTTATGATGTCTGCTTCTTTTTTATGTTAGTATAGTAAGTGAAGTTTTTACTTGATTTTGCTGTAATTAGTGTTTTAAACTAACATTGAAGTCTCACTTCAGTGTCATAGAAGACATGATGATACTCTCATGTCAAGGTCCTGGACATGACATAACAGAGGACAGACATAAGGACATGGGGAGAGTACGGGGGTAGTAGAACAGCCCAGACGTCGAAGACAGTAAGTTAGAGACAGGACTGTACCAGGACAGGAATTTTTACATTGAGTTTTGTTTTCTTCCACACAGTCATCCGCGCTGGAGCCTATGCAAGTGGATATTGTGGAAGAGAACCAGAATGTGGAAGAGGAGCAACATTATGTAGTAGAAAATGCTTCCATAGTAAGTTTTAGCTGAAGGCATTTAATGAGACCAAAAACTTTATGATTTCTGTTTCTCACGTAGTAGCTTTTTCTGTCCCAAGCATACACCACGTGTGATTGACTATTCCTTATGTGCACCAGTCAACATGCCGTGTTCGATTGTTTTCTTACATTTAGTCAATGAATGAATCGCCAAAAAACGAGAAGTAGATTGTGAGCTTTACTAGAACACGATTACAAGAAACAAAATGGACGTTGTGGCTAAAGCTTTCGTCAGCACAGAACAAACGCACAAACCAACACACAGCTGCATGAAAAACACTACAAGAAAATATTAAGGTTACTTATCTGTATCCTTGTTTGGCTGAATACAGCTTAAGTGCTCAACATGTTTGATGACTATCAGTGGATGGAATTAATCGAATGCGTGGTTCAGGCGGGTCAATGGACTAAAGGTCAAAATGTCAGAAGCTCAGGGATCAGCCCCGGTGAGCGAACGGTAAAGTATAGATTAGTAGTGGACTGTAGCCGGCTCTGTGGCAAAGATGTCACGGACTCAGCTCACAATTTCACATACTGTGTTCATTACACAGCTGCGGGCGATGCAGACCGCCCTACATGGTTTTCATAAAGTGGTATGAGTGCCGGTTGCTCAGAAAGCATCATCAAGTAGCAGGTTCTTTGTAGAACTTTGCTCTCATCATTCCCTGCCCCGCTTCCTTCCCCGAAAAGATTCTAGATTCTTTCCATTTCTTCTGCCTCATGCATTTTCATGCCCCAGGTGTCTGCAATGTCCTGTATCCATCTTTGTGCCAGTTGACCCTTGCCTATTCTTCCACGAACAACAGCCTTCCATCTTTCCAGACAGACCACTCACTATGATAGCTTAGCCGAAGCACACTAAAGAAATCTGACATTATTGGGCTGCTGCTGGGACTGATGGAGTTAAACTGAATTATGTTATTTCAATATGGTGTATTTTTATACTTTCAAATGACTTTATTTATTAAACTTATTTGCATGGTTTGAGTGACTTCTGCCTTTAATTTTAAATGTACTGGGTTCAAATCCTATTTATGGTAATATTTTCAGGACTGTGTTTCAGTAGAACTCAATGATGTCATTTTCACTCTTGGATTTCTTGGGAGTGGGGTGTCTTAGCCTTTTTAGACAAGGACACAAAATAGAAGGTTGCATGTGCACTTTGCACACAAATAAAATCCCTAGGCTGTTGGAAATAGTAAAGAGTGACCTTTGTGGGCTCTGCCCTGGCAGAATTTCAGAGTCAGAAAACCAAGACAGACCAGAATACTTATAGTTTGTGTGGATACTGGTATACGTAAGTTGGCGATTCTCACCAGCACTATGGAGTTCATGCTCTGACTGGGGATTTTTTAATGTGATCTGTAAAGGAAGAGCAGAGCATTGTTGGGTAGTTTTACAGTGTGATAAAGATGGTCAGTTACCCAGCCAGCCAATCAGTCAGCTAGCTAACCAGTCAATCAGTGAATGAAAACTATCTATCTAGGACAAAAAACAGAAAATATTCAGCAAATAAAGTTATAAAGGTAGTGAACATTGTAAAATGTGTTGGTGTATAATGAATTTAATGAGATCACTTGTACATCTTGTTGTAACTGTTTTCTGTTCAGGACTTAGATCATTATGCAATGCAGTACACGGGTCTGGCTAGACTGAACCGCCTGCTTTTCATAGCTGAGCACTGCAATTCTCTTAAGGCAGAAGCTCTGAAGATGGCCTTGAACTACACCATGAAAACAACGTACAATACAAGCCTTTACCAGCTGATTCATCACAAACAGGTGTCTGCGAATTCAGGGTATGATGTGTCTCAAAGCGCGATTGCATTTCAGTGTTGTTTTGTGGTCTCAGAAAGTTGTTTGCTGTATCAGTCTTTGCGTTGATTTATTATTGAACAGTAGATATATGGTTATAGCAGAGATGTCACCTTGCTTGCTTGTGCTGATCTCACCAGGTGACACTCATGGAGATGTGAAAATATCAGAGAGAGGTGACAGTGTCAGCAAGAGAGGTGACAGTATCAGAGAGAGGTACAGTGTCAGCAAGAGAGGTGACAGTATCAGAGAGAGAGGTACAGTGTCAGCAAGAGACGTGACAGTATCAGAGAGAGGTACAGTGTCAGCAAGAGAGGTGACAGTTTCAGAGAGAGGTACAGTGTCAGCAAGAGAGGTGGCAGTATCAGAGAGAGGTACAGTGTCAGCAAGAGAGGTGACAGTATCAGAGAGAGGTACAGTGTCAGCAAGAGAGGTGACAGTTTCAGAGAGAGGTACAGTGTCAGCAAGAGAGGTGGCAGTATCAGAGAGAGGTACAGTGTCAGCAAGAGAGGTGACAGTATCAGAGAGAGGTACAGTGTCAGCAAGAGAGGTGACAGTTTCAGAGAGAGGTACAGTGACAGCAAGAGAGGTGGCAGTATCAGAGATAGGTACAGTGCCAACAAGAGACATGACAGTATCAGAGAGAGAGGTACAGTGTCAGCAAGAGAGGTGACAGTATCAGAGAGAGGTACAGTGTCAGCAAGAGAGGTGGCAGTATCAGAGAGAGAGGTACAGTGTCAGCAAGAGACATGACAGTATCAGAGAGAGGTACAGTATCAGCAAGAGAGGTGACAGCTTCAGAGAGAGGTATAGTATCAGCAAGAGAAGTAACAGTATCAGAGAGAGGTATAGTATCAGCCATGGAGGTGACAATATCAGAGATAGGTGACTGTATCAGAGAGAGGTACAATAGCAGAGATAGGTGACAGTATCAGAGAGAGGTACAGTGTCAGCAAGAGACATGACAGTATCAGAGAGAGGTACAGTATCAGCAAGAGAGGTGACAGTTTCAGAGAGAGGTATAGTATCAGAGATAGGTGGCAGTATCAGAGAGAGGTACCAGTATCAGAGAGGAGACAGTATCAGAGAGAGGTACAGTATCAGCAAGAGAAGTAACAGTATGAGAGAGAGGTACAGTATCAGCCAGGGAGGTGACAATATCAGAGATAGGTGACTGTATCAGAGAGGTACAATAGCAGAGATAGGTAACAGTATCAGAGACAGGCACTGTATCTCAGAGAGTTACAGTATCAGAGAGAGGTACAGTATCAGAGAGAGATACCAGTATCAGAGAGAGGTACAGTATCAGAGAGAGATACCAGTATCAGAGAGGTGACAGTATCAGAGAGAGGTACAGTATCAGCAAGAGAGTTGACAGTATCAGAGAGAGGTACAGTATCAGCAAAAGAAGTGACATCAGAAGAGGTACAGTATCAGAGAAAGATGACACTATCAGAAAGGTGACAATATCAGAAAGGAGTGACACTATCAAAAATGCTGATGTAAAAATAACTACAAAGTGCAGTCTTTCAGCAGATACTTGTTTACCTGTTGTCAAATTATGCTTATAGTTTATGTTAAAAAAATTAATATTGCATGTCCCATACAGGACATTGCAATCATCCGAAACCCCAGCTTGACTTACTAGCCAATTCTATGTTCAGTAGTTTGCCATGGCTTTCTGAATGAGAAGTCAATGTTTTTTTTTTTTTTTTGCACTCGCTCGCTTTGAACTCAAGCGTAGTCCATACACACAATTTTTATAGTAGTCATGGTCTGAATTATGCGTGTGGGTTAGCTTTCCCTATTAACAGTGCCCCTTGCCATCAGGTGAACCCACTCCGACTTCAGAGGTACTTGTAATTAACGTCTCCAAGTCAAGGACGACAGGTCAACATTTTAGTCCAGCTGTCCAGTGTAGGGGATGAACCACTAACCTCGGCATCAGCACACCGGATGTTTAAGAGTCTTTGTTTAAGTCCAACTGTTTGGTGTAGGAAATGATACCACTACTTGAGCATCAGCGTGCCAAAACGTCTCTTATCCATTCAGCCACGTTGATCTCTTATAGTTCATTTCAAGAAAAACATATTTTTGTAAATTTTCATCGTCACGTATGAAGTCCGGTGGAGAATAAGCATTCTCATCACAGTTTTCCAGAAAGTTCAATCCTTTACCAGTTTTCTTACCTCATGCATTTGATTTACAGGTGTATTTAAAGTCATGTATTGGTCATTCTCAGCCACATTTTCTATGAAACCTTCCTTCCATCACTGTTTTGTCTAAACTTTCCACCACTGTTCTTTCTAAATCTTCCATAATTGTTCTTTATAAATCTTTATTCATCACTGTTCTTTCTAAACCTTCCATTACTGTTCTTTCTAAACCACTGTAACATTTGATGTGCCCAAAGTAATTTTGCTTCTGAAAAACGATGATGTTTAAAATCCAGTTTTATTCAATCTTTAGATCTTGTAGGATGTTATTTTTATTGTTCAAGCTTCATCCAGGGCATTATTAAAATTGTTACATAATATTTAAGTTCATACATCATAATTTTCTTCTTTAATTAGTGTTTATGAAAGAATACATGATGTCATATGTTGACACCTAAAAAATGCACGATCTCAAAATAAAAATGGTCCCATAACCCAGTTAATGGTCCATTAGGTATCATGATGAAAGCATCAAAACACAGTATGGACTGAGCATCATACTATTTCACTATTATACTACGGGACTTCATGGTCTAGAGACCCTATCTCATTTGAAACAAATAAAGGCAAGATTATGCTGATTTGTAAAATGTGCTTAAATGATGAAGCTTGTCTGTAAAACTGTAGTCGTAATATGAACTTGATATGAGCATACCCTATTACCAGCTATCATCAGGCAGGTCCTTTTGCAGTAAGTACTTTGTTCTCATCACAAAGATTCTGAATCCTTTGTCAGTTCCCTTGCCTCATGCATTATCATGCTCAACTCTTCTTCATTGCCCTAGATCCATCTTCATGCTGTTGAACCCCTACCTCTGTATCACCATTCTTTCCAAACCACTGTCACATTTCAAATAACCCCAATATTTCAGTTTCTGAGACATGTTATTTTTTATGAGCCAGTTTTCTTCAGTGTTTCAGATCTTGTGGAACGTCAGTATTTTTCCTTTTTTCTTGGTCCATGGTTATTTTAAGAATTTGTAAGATTTAGTATCAAAAGCCCCGATTTTCTTCTTAAACGATTGTGAATATTGATTACCGTTATGTTAGTTAGTCAACAGATCATCCTTATCCTCATTGCACATCGAACCATTCACTCCATAAGTGCTCGGGTCCCCTCCTCAGTAAATCATGCAGCGTGTAGCGGCTAATGATTGATTACCGTAATATTGGTTAAAAATCGTTTACATCTTCAGTAGGCATGCTGTAACCATGAGTGAATCTGCATTTTTTGCATGTATTTGTTTTTGTTTTTCTCAGGGCTAGAACAGGATCCAATAATAGCACCAACAACCTCCCTGATATAGCCCCAGTGAATGCTGTAGACACTCAGTGGGTAGAGGTCACCTCGAAAAAGGCTGCTCTCAAGCTGGAGAAGCTGGACACAGATTTAAAAAACTACAAGAGTAACAGCATAAAAGAAAGCATCAGGTTAGTGAGCAGATAGCTGTGTCTGTGATGTGATGTTTACATTGCCTTTTGTGAGACTGTCTGTGACTTGATGCTTAAATTGCCCTTTCAAAAAAGATATCTGTGACTTGATGTATAGATAATAAGAGATAAGATCAGAAATGAAGAAATCAGGACTAAAGTGGGGGTTATAGCTGCACTAGATTTTATTAGAAGGCAGCAAGTCAAATGGTTTGGCCATGCAAGTAGGTTACCAACTAACAGCATACCACAACAAGCAATGATGTACAGACCAGAGGGAAGCAGAGGAAGATACTGACCACGTAATCGATGGACGCAGGGAATAACAGTCCATGGGAATATCGATACATGAAGCCCATAAGTGGGCACTCACCCGCTGTTTATATTTCACCTCGACACCGCAAGGTACAAGAGGAACATGATGAGATGATGTATAGATTACCTTTTAAAAGATTTTGTCTGTGGTTTGATGATTAGATTGCCCTTTCAGAAATTATGTTTATGATTAGATGTGTGTGTGTGACATTTTAAGAGATTTATCTTCCTTGTTTATTCTTTTGGAAATGTAGTCTGTAGCTTCATACGTAGATGACCTTTTAGAAAGTTTGTCTTTGCTTGTTTTTATAATATATGGGATAAAACCCGGGTCAATGAAGTCTTTCTGGTGACTGCTGATTCCATCGACGATGAACTGATTTTTTTTTGCGGAGGACTTTTGTATTGGCATTCTGACGGCAGCATTATGCACAGTGTACCTGTGCGGGCTGTGGCATGCCGAAACTCTTGTCTTTTCCACTTTTCACATTGGGCAATGAGAAGCATTTTGTGTGATATTCACTGGCACAGGAACCGAGCATAATGGGGATGACCCATTGCCGTGAAGTTGGAACTGCGACTCCCCGGGAAGGTTAACCCGGTCAACAAATGCCAGCAGAAGTTGGATGTGTCGGCCTAACGGCGCAAGAACACAGCTCTGCTGTAAACAGGCACAACACAATCACGTCCACACAAAAAAACTCCGGATGAACGCAGCAGAAGAAGAAGAAGAAGACCCGCGACTAACTTGTTTTTATATCATTCCTATTTATGTTTGTAGCTAGTTATAAACTATTTCTCCTGGTATCACTGTCCATGACAATGTGGTTCAGCTGTGATGGTCATGGCTTCGTTGTTCAGGCTTCGTTTTTCAGACTGCGTGCCATGTTCCGGAGACCCCTATGTATCATCGCTTGAGTTCATGCTTTGTGTGATGCTCTTGGTAGGTGTCTCTACGAGAATTTCTAGTGCATCTTGTGTGGGATTCACTCTAGGTTGTTAGATCACGGGACAGGTCTCTTGTGCTCATAGCTTTGCTGTGAGGAATTCTGTGATAGATTCAGCTAGAAGAGTGCGGCAGCCATGCAGTAATCTGTGCTGAGGTGTGTTATGTGTTTATCTTTTACATGTGCAGACATGACCACGCGGGAGTAATGTGTTTATCTTTATCATTTGCAGACGTGGCCATGATGACTTTGTTGTAATGTGTCTTGTCTATCTTTAACATTTGCAGACGTGGCCATGATGACTTGGGAGATCACTATCTGGACTGTGGTGATCTAAGCAATGCTCTCAAATGTTACTCTCGAGCCAGAGACTATTGCACAAGCCCCAAGCATGTTATCAATATGTGTCTCAATGTTATTAAAGTGAGTGCAGACATTGTTACAGTTTATATAACATGACAAGTGCAGACACTGTTACAGTTTATAACATGTCTTGCTGGTAGTTATAGTTTTTAAGAGGAGTCTTTATTTCATGATGCATTTTTTTTGCATGTCATTACAGTTACCCTTCAGGAGTATTGACACATCATTGCACTTCTCTTCTCTCTCTTGTTCACTCTTTATTCTCCATATACCCTTAGCCAACTCACTCCAAACCATCGTATCTTTTGCTATCTCATGCAGCTGGCTCTGTCCATATTCTCTCCTCCATCTGTCATTCTCTTCTCCATGTCTTTTTTAGTTCTTCTCTATTTCTTTTGCTTTGTGGGTTTCAAAGGACTTCCTAGTTATACTGTTGTCAGGTTTTCTCAGTTTGTGTTCTATCCAGTGCCATCCTCTTTTCTTCACCTCTTGACTCACTGTTATTTGTTGAGTTCTCTCCATTTGCTCCATATTGGTGATTATGTCATATTATTTAGATCTTCTACTTAGTACAGACTATCTATTCTGTTCATTACACTTGGTTATGTGCAGGTCTGCATGGCCGAATCGATAAGAATAGGCGTTCTTAAACATCTGGAGTGCTGATGCCGAGGTTAGCAGTTCAACCCCTACACCGGAGAGCTGTACCAAAATGTTGACCCGTTGTCCTTGACTTTGGGATCTAAATTACAAGTACCTCTGAAGTTGGAGTGGGTTTGCCTGATGGCGAGGGACACTGTTAATATGGAAAGCTAATCCACACGCAAAATTCAGTCCATCACTACTGTAAATAGTGTGTATAGACTACGCTTGAGTTCAAAGCGAGGAAAAAACAAAACTTGGTCTTGTAAAATGGTTTGTGTGTGCATTGAGTGTTATCATTTACATACCACACTGTTTAAAGAATGCATAAAATGATTATATTATGACATTTGTTGGCGAATGAATGAGATGTTATACAGGGATGATTGAAGTATCTATGGGAGTTAAATGTGGAAAAGAAGAGCAGTGGTTGGAGAATTGAGCATTGTGACATTGAAAAGAGCAGACAAAAGAATGACTGAAAAGTTGTACGCAGGGCTTGGTGCTGTTGAGAGTAGGTCTGGGAATTCATAGGGAAAAAACAGATAGTAGGCCTTTGTCAATCAGGTTACTAAGAAATGAATTCTGGAGAAAGTTCATGCTTTTGGTACATTCTTCTTCTTCTGCGTTCATCCGGAGTGTTTTTTTCAGACGTTATAGCAGTGTCTGGTTAGGCACCCTTGGGCCGAAACCCTTAGGCCAACACATCCGACTTTAGCGTGCATTTTTTTAAACCAGGTTAGCATTCCTGGAGTTTTTGTACATAAAAAGGGTTTCTTGTTTAATTTGTATCAGGTTGTTGTTGATGATTTCAGTTGCTGCTGAATTGCTTGTTCTTGGCAGCTAATTTATATCAGGTTAACCCTTTACAGGGCAGACGCTTGTCCATTTTGTAGCCCTGAACGGGCAAGATTTTTTCAGGTTTGGAAAAAGTTCGGGTCGCGTTAGTAAAAACATCACAAATAAGGTGTTAGTCAACCGATTTTAGTTAAATAAACAACACAATGAAG
This sequence comes from Cepaea nemoralis, assembly GCA_014155875.1. Taxonomy (NCBI): domain Eukaryota; kingdom Metazoa; phylum Mollusca; class Gastropoda; order Stylommatophora; family Helicidae; genus Cepaea; species Cepaea nemoralis. Next base: position 26,711 of record JACEFZ010002018.1, read on the forward strand.
GGAAAAGCATGCAGAATATGTTACTCACGTGATTGTTGCCGGTAATCCATACATGAACACAAATATTTACGAAATACGGCATGTTGTTTGTGATTTTCCGTCACCTATACGGCAATATACAAACACATTTTCAGAATCATAATCACTTTCTTTAAAGTCGGACTCACGACTGCTAATGCAAAGTAACGCTTTGCACTGATATCTAGCTCCGATTAATAGTCAACTTCGTGCCCTTTAATGTCATTTAAAATGAACCTAGCGAAATCTCGGCTATCACTTGAAGAATCGCCGAAATCCATTTTGAAAAACAGCGTAAAAATCCCGAAAACTATCAAAAATTGTCCTTAAAAGTCCGTTTAAATTGATACTATCACGTTTACAAATGGCGGCCACGTTGTCAAGCTGTAGGCGAAAGCGAAAGTAGCCGTCGGAAGTGTCGGAAAGCCGAGAGATCGCGATTTTACAATGCATAATAGTATCGGCCGGAATCGGCCGCTACGATCGTTTTCTCGCATCGGCCGGAATCAGACGATATGCCTTGTAAAGGGTTAAAGGTAAAGACACCCATGTGTTATCATGACTCATAAGGAAAGCATAGAATATTAACACGAACCTACCATGCATGTCGACAGCTCTGTGGCGAAGGGCTTACAAACGCAATACGCAATCCCACATGCCACATTTGAAACACAGCTATAGGTGATTTGGAAGCAAACTGCCTTGCACTGGTATTTCATACAATGGTATGAGTGACTGTCGTTAAGAAAGCAGCGGGAAACTACTGAATGTAAACTTGCACAGGAATCACAATAAATGTTGTAGTTTACTGTTATGTCCTGTAATGGATATGCAACTGACTAACTTAACCATGGGTGAAGGTGGCTATGGAGGGTTTGTGTGAGGCTGGCTACCTCATACTATAGAAAACTTTAGCTGCAAAATGCCATCAATCATGAACAAACAAACATGAATAAACATAACTCAGACAACCAAGGTAAAAGAAGGCACTTCTAGAAGGGGTATGATGCATTGTGGAGAAAACTAAATAATCTTTCCACTAAGAAAAAATGTCTCCAGAATTGTCAACTGTAATGTGAAAAGTATGTAGGAATTTGGAAAGAAAGCACAAGTTGTGGGGGAAATGATATCTAAGATTAGCACTTTGGGATTGTGTGAAACAAGATGGTAGGGAGCTTGGGAAAAAAATTTTTAAAGGCAATAGTAACAACAGAGGAAAATACCCCAAACAATCGAGCAATGGCTATTATGCTATATAAAGGAACACAGAAAGCACTAATAGAGTTGGAAGTATTGAGTTCTAGAATAATAGTACCCTTTAGAAACAAAAAACATGAATGTGATCCAGTGTTTCACACCAACAAATAAGGATGAATCATTTAAGAAGGAATTTTGCATGAAACTTACTTCAAAATATTATAGTTAATCAAAGAAATGACAGTATCAAAATGTTGATGGGTGACCTGAATGCTAATATAGGATTGGATAACATAGGGTATAAAGAGATCATGCAGAAAATGGACTTGGTAATGAATGAAAGTGGGCATGTTGTTCACATGTCTAACAAAAATATTCCAGCTCATGGTGAACCAAAACAAATGATACAGAGACATCCTGAAAGACCTGTTGCAGATTGTGGCATTGATATAAATCAGATTGTGTCATGATAAAATCTCACCTCGAGGATGATTAGAACTTGTTCTTCTTCTTCTCTTCCTCTACTACCTCATTGAGGTGTGTGTGTTTAATGCGCTCTTTCTAATGCTCTTTGTAAGTTTGTATTTATTCCTCTAAGTTTGTTCATGAAATCATCTCTCCATCTTTTACAAGATCTTCTCCTTGCTCTGTATTCATTATATTTCTTTAATGTGGCTCATTGTGACAGATGGTAGCAGGACGTTCTTGTGAGGTGGCCAAACCATTTAATCTGTTGTTCTTTAATGAACTGCATTACTGGTTTCAGACCTGGTTGTCTTCTAATTTCCCCATTCCTAATTCTGTCTCCCACGATTACTCCCGCAGCACTTCTAAGGCATCTCACCTCTGTTGTTATGATTTTGCACTCATTAGTTGCAGAAGTTTCCATGTTTGGATCGATAGCATAATGTTGGCCAAAATAGTTCTTATAAGATTTGCTTTAGTACCAATAGGTATCCTATGCAACAGAAGTGATGCTAGTTGTCCCATTACTTGATTTGCCTTTGCACAGCGTGTGTTGATTTCTCTATCCATTCTCCTGTCTGAAGTTTAATCTTTACTATCAGTTAACTAGGATTTATACTATACAGTATTATGTAATGCTCCAACCAGACAGTCGGCGCCTGTGGTTTAGGTGTTAGTGACTGTAGTTTCATAATTCTTCAACATACTGGTTTGATTTCTGGGAAGGTTAACCCTGTCAACAGATGCTTGAAGAATTTGGCCAAAAGGTGCAAATATCGCAGCTCTGCTGTAAACAGGCACGACGCAATTACATCCAAAACAACATTCCGGATGAACACAGAAGAAGATGATACAGGTTTGATTGTTGGAAGTCGGCTCCCTAGATCAGAAAGCAATGGCAAACTAGTGAACATACAATTGCCTAGTAAATGACAAACAGTCTGCAACATCCTGTGAATGTCATGCAACTTACAACCTGGCAATGTTTTGCTCATAATAATGTAACATTAGATTATAATGAATTTGTTTCTGCTGCAGGTGAGTGTCTACCTTCAAAACTGGTCACATGTACAAAGTTATGTCAACAAAGCAGAGGCAACGCCAGATAGCTCGGATGTAAGTCCCAGTGTACTTGTCTGTTAAATAAAGTGTATGTTTGGGAATTCCTTCTTCTTCTTCTTCTTCTTCTTCTTCTTTGTATTCTTCCTCTACTTCATCATCATCTTCTTCTGCGTTCATCCGGAGTTGTTTTTTTTCCGGACGTGATTGTGTTGTGCCTGTTTACAGCAGAGCTGTGTTCTTGTGCCGTTAGGCAGACACATCCGACTCTGCGGGCATATGTTGACCGGGTTAACCTTCCCGGGGATCATCATCTTCTCATTCCTCCTCTCCTCCTTTTCTGCTTCTTCCATTTCTCCCTCCACCTCTTTTTCTTCCCCCTACTCTGTTTCCTCCTACTCTTCTTCTTTTTTCCCCATCTTCTTTTCCTCCTCTCTTCTTCTTTCTCCTCTCTTCTTCTTCTCTCCTCCACCATCTGTTTCTGTTGTTGTATCTGCTCGTTATACAACCTCAGTGGCAGTAACAATAGCATCCCATTGTAAAAACAACTTAGCTTCAGCTACTGTCTTCTGTTTGCTTGTAGGTTGGGCACATTGAGGTATGTGGTCAGTTAACATGTTATCTATGCCACAGAAACACATGTATCTGATACCAATTTCCATCTTACTGAAATAATGACACCTTCATCATTTATGAACAGTTCACAGCCTGAATATGATAGTTTGATTTTTTCCTACTGAGCTGATGGTATGAATCATTTATAAAGAAACTAGGATGTGATTAAATATTTGGTTCAGTCAATTACTTCCACAAATAACAGATTGTAATTGATTAGATTATTATCTGCTTTTCAGACTAAAGAGGCAAACCAAAGCATCTCCAGTCGGCTGAAGTGTGCAGCAGGGTTAGCTGACTTGGCCACAAGGAAATACAAATCTGCCGCAAAGTATTTTCTTCAGGTCAACTTTGATTATTGTGATTTCCCAGAGGTCAGTCAACTATAAATAACTGAACTATAAGTCATGCAATGTTTTCCAATAAGCTAGCTTGTTATGTGTGTATAATTTGAACAAGTTCTCAAACATTTTGGTGTTGACCAGTGCTGCTGTGTGACAGACCGAGTGGCACAAATGCCTGGAAAATTCAGATAGTAAGAATTTAGAGATATTTTCTGAAAATTCATATGCATTTAAACATGCATTTCATAAATATTTGTTGTTTTGGATATTTTAGAAAGCTTTGGTTATTATATTTTATATATCTGTGTGTGTGGAGACGGCTTAAAAACAAATAAAACATAAGTACTGTCATGTTTCTGCCTGTGTAAAGCGGTAGGATTGACTTTATTGTACTGGGTTTTACCCCATTTGGCTCGGTCTGTCTCTGCAGAATGACTGGCTGCTCGCTGAGAGCATTGTATAAAACACAAACTCATAGCTTTATAAATGCCTTCCAAGGGTCTCCGGAAAAATTGCACTCTGATACTGTCCAAAAATAAACCCACAACTTTCAGAGCACAAGATGGCTTTACCATGCCTCTATAGACATTAGCTCAAGATTGACAACGTCTCTGTCTCTCTCTCTCTCTCTCTGTGTCTCTCTCTCTCTTTCTCTTTCTCTCTCACTCTCACCCCCCCCCCCCCCCCTTTCCTTCCCTCCCTCCCTCCCTCCCCACTCTCACCACAAATCAGCACTTCCCCCTTCCAATTCTTACCGGCAAATATGAACCACAATCCCTAATCCATATTAGGATAGATAATAAATAGTTATCTCTCCCTTTGTTATACAGTTGTCTTCTCTCTCCACCTTCCCAACCTGGAAGCTGCAGACAAAGACAGTTTTCCTTGTTCACGAAAGAATATGTATAAAATGTGTGGTAATGGTATATACATATTTGGATCCTCATCTGTGCTACAGTTTGTGTGCTGTGCTGAGATTCTCATTATGTGACCTAGCCAATGGGGATATCTGTGTGCAGTGAAAGTGATCCTTTTTTTTGTTAAAAACCAATTCAAAGTTTGCTGCATAAAGGAGGAGGAAACACTTAACACTGTGATCACTTCTTAAAGAGACATTGGAATGTATTATGAAATAACTAAACTAACTGATTTGTTTCTTGCTATTTATGAGTCTACTTTTTCATAACTACCCAGGTTAAAATCTGTAATGGAGGTAAACATTAATCTTAAATGTTTTGTTATTGCTGATGTTCAGATTGATTGAGTAATTGTTAATAATTTGTGTTGTGAGGATGATAGAGAGGTTAAAATACTGCAAACAGTAGTGGTTTAGAAAGCTGTTTACTACCTGTAACTTGTGATCGTTCATTTGTTGTGGAAGCCTACAAATGGTTAGTTATAAGAAAAGTTTTTGAAAGCGACTTTGAGGTAATTTGGTTTAAGTACATTTTAAGTGTTTGTACAGTAATAAAGAGCAGTTTACTAGGGTAAATCATGGCTTACCGGGGAGTTTCCCTGGCTATCCTACAAAAGAAGCAGTAAATAATAACAGTCGGTCTCTGTGGCGAAGGTGTTACGGACGAGGTTCATAATCCCATATACCCGCGTTCGAAACACAGCTGCGCGTGATTTGGCAGCAGACTATGTTGCGTTGGTTTCACATTGGTATCGGTGCCGGTCATTCAGAAAGCAATGGCAAACTACTGAACGTAAAAACTTTCCAAGAGATCACAGCGGCAGAAATGCTGGTGTTGACTGCGATGTCCTGTCAAAAAGGATATGCAAAAAAAAATAATAATAATAATAACATAACGCAAAGTAGTTATAGTTCTAATTACTTTATTCAGAGCAAGGATGTTTGATATTAATGTTATTATTCATCAGTTTATAGTTTAATATCTTAGCAAATGTGTGGGTGCTGATATGCCAGGTTCAGTAAATGATTCCAGAGTAAAATGATTAACTGCTCGATCAGTTAACGTCTTTTTCAGGAGAAATGAAGAAGAATTATGGTACATTTGGCTCTAATATGCCTAGATTGCTACCGTTTTGAACATGAGATTATAGCTTTTTTTGTTTTGTTTTGTGTTTCCACTTCAGCTTCTATCTCCATCTAATGTAGCAACTTATGGTGCTCTCTGTGCATTAGCAACTTTTGACCGTAGGGAGCTTCAGGTTAATGTGATATCTAGCAGGTAAGATGTTTGTAGTTGTAGCTGTTATAGGTTAGTGCCTTGCTACAAACCATTGAGAACAAAGTTTTAAGACGCATCTTTGGACCCCTTAGGGATACACAAAGTGGAGAGTGGAAAAGAAGAAGTAACAAAGACATTTATGATCTAAGTCCCCGCTAATCACTGGTATCATGAAGGCTAATAGACTACAATGGCTGGGGCATATAGAAAGAATGGAAGATAATAGGGAAACAAAACTCGCTTACACTCAGGAAATAAATGACCGCAGACCCCGAGGTAGACCAAGAAGACGGTGGAGAGATAATATATATACAGACCTACAAGCACTTGGAATCAACGACTGGCAAGAGAAGGTCAACCAGAGAGACGAATGGAGACGGATTGTATCTGCAGCAAAGAACCTCAATGGCTCGGAACGCTGAAGAAGAAGAAGAATATATATATGGCATTGGTGGTTTAGGGGTTTGCGAATGTGAAACATAATTTAATAATTCCCCGACACCCCGTGTTGAGCGTTGAAAATCAGCGCTGGCAATTTGGAAGCTGGTCTCACTTTGTGTTAATTTAAGTGGAATGAGGCGGTGGTAATTCAGAAATGGCAAAGTAATAAATGTACAGTTACCTAGAAAATCACTGTCAATAAATGCTGGGGTTTATTAGAATGTTACAGGGCATGCAACTGGCTTTAAAAATGTGGTATACACACTCGCACATACGCACACACGATAACAAGGGCGTTGCGGTAGCTCAGTGGCTAGCATGCTTGTCTGCGGAGCCGGTGGTCATGGGTTCATGTTCGCACCAAGGTGGATTTTTAAAACTGATCTCGGCTCCCAGATGGGCCCAGCTTAAAATGGGTACCAGGAAATGTCTTGGGAAGTAAAGACAGCCGGTGTTATATTGACCACACGACTCCTCCAGTGCTGATTGTTTATAAAAATATGGGGTTAGCATCTATGTCCTGTACTGACTTATATTTGCAGTATGTCTTCTTGGTAGCATACTTATATATGTAGTGTATCTTCTTGGTAGCATGATTGCAGACTTATCAGCTGTGTAGATGTCCAGAGTTTGAGGTTTAATATCTGATTGAATGTCCAGTTAGGAAATATCCTGTTAGCATAACCATTCAGAGGAACCACAATGTCATATAGACTAGTGCATACATCTGCTTGCTTGGTGGTCCTCAGTTAAAATTCTCTTTGAAGATGGATCTCATAGCCTCAGGGTTGACCCAGCTTCTTAAAAGGGGTGCCAAAATTTGCCTGTGAGGTCAGGTGGCTGGGGTGGTACTTGACAGACCACTCATGGAGTGCCATTTGGTGGAGAAACTTGGACTTTATCAGTGTCCCCACATACAGTGATGGCATGGACATTAGTCAGTTAGCATTTACCTTACTGTTAAGAGGTTTGTTTAGCTGTGTAACCTGCACAGTGTGACAGCATAGAAGAGAACTTGGTACCCACCTCATACTGTCACATTTATTGTGTTATGACAGTAACAAGCAAACCCACATTGCAGGTTTACCTTTCTTAGTAAGGCTAACCTGTATTGTTAGTATAATTCACAATATGTGTAAGGTTGCTTGGTGAGTAAGAGACATATTTTATATTGTGTTTATGATATTCGGTGTCAGGTCTTAGTCAGATATGACAGTAGACGGTGCTACCTGCTTTCAATTAGCGCCGAATGTTGGGCGGCGCTTACCAAACCTGACACCCCACATTGTGCCAATGGCTTCAGGTGGAGGAGTGCAGTTGGGAGGGTACTAGTCTTACCCTAGTGCAAGGAAATGCAATCTAAAGACTAAATGTCATGGCAAACCAGGCTTAAGCCTTGGTCAGCAACTGGTCTAGAATGGAAGCTCCGACAGGCAGACAGAGTATTGCTTTGCTGATCCAGCAGCTTCTGCAGCTTGTCTTGTTCCAGATGTATTGGTGTTACCTTTCCTCTGGAGTAAACTAGGCAGGCCGGTAACAAATGAACGAACGGTCTTTATTTTCAAAAGGTAACAAATTGGGCGCGCAGGCCCGTCTTACATTCGGCCCTTACAATCACTCATCTGTCATTCATCAATTGTGCATGTTACATTCACATAGGAAAAAAACATTGTAAACATAAAAAATGCATATTGCCATGTTATGAGACAGGCAGACACATGTACACACACACATTCATAAACACACACGCACTCATACCTTCATACTTACTTACATCATTTGCACAAACTCTCACAGTTAAGCACACACTCAATAACATACAAATGCACACTCCCTCGCATACACTGCATGCATGCACACATACCCACACAAACATATACACATACATACACACACACATACACACACACATGTACACACATTGTACACATACACATACAAACACACATACACACGTACACATACATACACACAAACATACATACACACATGCATGCACATACATACACTCACACACATGCACGCAGATACACACTCATACACACACACATACATATACAGATGCACACACATACACACAAACACATATACCCATATAAACACTCACACATAGACACACAAAAACACACATCTAGACACATACACTCTGCCTCACAATCACTAAACTAATATGAACAAACTCCCACACTTTACACACACATACACTGACGAATATCGCGAACATCCTCACAAATAACACACAAACACACACTCCCTCGAATAGCACACAAATAGACACTCCCTTGCATACACTGCATACATGCACACACGCATATACACATACATACAGTAGCATACACACATACACACGCAAATACACATATACACACATACACATCCACACCCATACACACATACTTTTACACACACACACTCACACACATTTACACATACACACATACACAAACACACATGTACACAAACATAAACACACATACACACACAAGCACACACACATACACATACAAGCACACACACATACACATACGCACTCATACACACATTCACACACATATAGACATACACCCACATATGCACGCATGCACACACACACAACACACACCCATCCACCCACTCATACATACACGCTGCCTCACTTAATCACTAAAACTAATATATACAAACTTCTACACTGTACACATACGTACACTGACAACTATCGTGAGCATCCTCACAAAAACATTTAAAATTGGGAAAAAATTGGAAATTTGGAAAAATGATGAAAATGAAGAAGAAAATGTTATACATAGTGTATCATAAAAATTAGTGATGCCATTCAATAAGATAATTCCTGGAATTGACGTAAGCATAATGAAATAAGCAGTGCATATAGTACAAGTTAAATTCAAGTTGCAGTACAAATGCTAATATGAAAGATGAGGATACAGAAAAAATATGGAGTATGGAGTAGCATGTCACAAGACGAGAGAGGGATCTTGCTGCATGGGCAACACATGGTCCTCAAAATTCAGCCCAGGCTTTGTGTTATGGAGAGGTATGACTCCATTTTTGCAAACTATCGTTTGTCAAGACGGCATGGTGCCAGTCAGTCATATGATATTACATGTGTATATGGATTAGTAATTTACATTGTAAGTAACTTTTACCAGTGCTGCCAAGCGAAGGACTTGAATACTGATGCCTTATTGTTCACATCTATCCAGTTCATTCAAGCAGTTCTTGGAGTTAGAACCCCAGCTTAGAGATATAATGAGCAAATTCTACGAGTCGAAGTATGCATCCTGTTTAACACTTTTGGCAGAAATCAAGGTAACTTTTGTATTTGTTCACACGTCCATTTTGTGATGCCTGAGTTACTGGTGGCTGAGATGGTGTGAGACATGGTTGCCATAGATGTAAGACATTGTTGCCATAGATGTAAGGCGTTTTGCTATATGGCCTCTTGCATTAAAGCAACATGGTCTGCTCCTGCACAGGATCAGTTTAGTACTGGCTGAGAGGGTATGGTGTCCGCCTCAGGCTCAGAAGTACTGGGTTCGATCTCAGCATAGGGCAGGGAGTATTTCTAATAACCACTGGCATCAAATATCACATGTCCCTGATCGCTTGGATATCAAATACCTAGAGATCAGATACATATCATGAAGCATTAGCTATTAGGCGGTTCCAGCTAGGTATCAGTGTGTGTGTGTAATAATGGGCTCGCATCTATTGGCAATAAATCGTGCAACTTATTGTGTGTGGCATCTGTGTTTAAATTCACCAAGGGAAATATTCTTTTGAATGACTGGATCCGTTTATACTTCTTAGTTTTTCTACGAGCAGTATGAAGATCCCCTGCCAGCTTGCTAGGCCAGTCGCAGGTTTAGAACACTAATCTGACCACAGTGAGTCCATCCCCTATGGCGAGCCATAGCCCCGTTAGCCCATGACCTCGCTGTCATGGTTGCCCGGTCTGCACCACACGGAGATGGGGGTTGACTTGTGTAGTCTGCAGGCCATCGGCAGGCTACTAATTTTCACTCTTCACCCCTCCTAGGAGAGGCTAGCCGATCCTAACCCCACTGGTTGCAGGGCCAGGCGCATTCCACACCTTGCAGATACTCATTGGACAAATGGCACCAATACTAAAGAACAAACATGTATCAATAACTACTAAGAAAGCACTTTACAACACAATCTTCCTGCCAACTGTATGCTACCAATGCCAAACCTGGACAATGACAGAAAAAGAAAAAAGAAAAATCACAACAACAGAAATGAGGTTCCTGAGAAGAATACTCAACGTATCAAGAAGAGATAAGATCAGAAATGAAAAATCAGGACTAAAGTGGGGGTTAAAGCAGCACTAGATTTTATCAGAAAACAGCAAGTCAAATGGTTTGGCCATGCAAGTAGGTTACCAGTCAACAGCATACCACAACAAGCAATGATGTACAGACCAGATGGAATCAGAGGAAGAGGCCGACCATGTAAACGTTGGATGGAGCGAATAGCAGAGTCCATGGGAATATCGATATATGAAGCCCATACTCGGGCACTCTCACGAAGTTTATACTTCACCTCGACACCGCAAGGTACAAGAGGAACATGATGAGATGAGAATGACTGGATACATAGTCACTGGATGAAATAAATGGTCATCATCATTCTTGATGGATAAACACCGCATAGTCAGGCAATTCTATAGCAGATTCTGACCATAAGGATGTGAAAAACTCCAGATCAGGTCATGCCCCTCAATGTTTGGTGACCAGTTCAAATCCTGAATACCTTTACTTCTCCCTGATACCTAGCCTTCTCGTGTAAGGGTGAAAAATGGGAAAGTTGTAGGCATTTCCACGGCAGTTGAAAATGGTAAAACATTGGCCGCTAGTAGTATATTGTTTTGTTTGGTGGTGTTCTTTGCTTCAGAGTATCTATGTTATTTTGATATTTTAGCTGCAATCTCCTCTGCCTCAGAGTATGCAGGTGTTGTTTTGTTTATTTGGTGATGATCTCCTCTGTATCACAGTACATATTGTTTTATGTTTTGATACTCCCTTGATCTTCTCTGTATCACAGTACATATTGTTTTATGTTTTGATACTCCCTTGATCTTCTCTGTATCACAGTACATATTGTTGTATGTTTTGATACTCCCTTGATCTCCTCTGTATCACAGTACATATTGTTGTATGTTTTGATACTCCCTTGATCTTCTCTGTATCACAGTACATATTGTTGTATGTTTTGATACTCCCTTGATCTTCTCTGTATCACAGTACATATTGTTTTATGTTTTGATACTCCCTTGATCTTCCTCTGTATCACATACACACACAACCACACACACATACACATACAAGCACACAACATACACATACGCACTCATACACACATTCACACACATATAGACATACACCCACATATGCACGCATGCACACACACACACACCCATCCACCCACTCATACATACACGCTGCCTCACTTAATCACTAAAACTAATATATACAAACTTCTACACTGTACACATACGTACACTGACAACTATCGTGAGCATCCTCACAAAAACATTTAAAATTGGGAAAAAATTGGAAATTTGGAAAAATGATGAAATGAAGAAGAAGAAAATGTTATACATAGTGTATCATAAAAATTAGTGATGCCATTCAATAAGATAATTCCTGGAATTGACGTAAGCATAATGAAATAAGCAGTGCATGTAGTACAAGTTAAATTCAAGTCGCAGTATAAATGCTAATATGAAAGATGAGGATACAGAAAAAATATGGAGTATGGAGTAGCATGTCACAAGATGAGAGAGGGATCTTGCTGCATGGGCAACACATGGTCTCAAAATTCAGCCCAGGCTTTGTGTTATGGAGAGGTATGACTCCATTTTTGCAAACTATCGTTTGTCAAGACGGCATGGTGCCAGTCAGTCATATGATATACATGTGTATATGGATTAGTAATTTACATTGTAAGTAACTTTTACCAGTGCTGCCAAGCGAAGGACTTGAATACTGATGCCTTATTGTTCACATCTATCAGTTCATTCAAGCAGTTCTTGGAGTTAGAACCCCAGCTTAGAGATATAATGAGCAAATTCTACGAGTCGAAGTATGCATCCTGTTTAACACTTTTGGCAGAAATCAAGGTAACTTTTGTATTTGTTCACACGTCCATTTTGTGATGCCTGAGTTACTGGTGGCTGAGATGGTGTGAGAACATGGTTTGCCATAGATGTAAGACATTGTTGCCATAGATGTAAGGCGTTTTGCTATATGGCCTCTTGCATTAAAGCAACATGGTCTGCTCCTGCACAGGATCAGTTTAGTACTGGCTGAGAGGGTAATGGTGTCCGCCTCAGGCTCAGAAGTACTGGGTTCGATCCTCAGCATAGGGCAGGGAGTATTTCTAATAACCACTGGCATCAAATATCACATGGCCCTGATCGCTTGGATATCAAATACCTAGAGATCAGATACATATCATGAAGCATTAGCTGTTAGGCGGTTCCAGCTAGGTATCAGTGTGTGTGTGTAATAATGGGCTTGCATCTATTGGCAATAAATCGTGCAACTTATTGTGTGTGGCATCTGTGTTTAAATTCACCAAGGGAAATATTCTTTTGAATGACTGGATCCGTTTATACTTCTTAGTTTTTCTACGAGCAGTATGAAGATCCCCTGCCGGCTTGCTAGGCCGGTCGCAGGTTTAGAACACTAATCTGACCACAGTGAGTCCATCCCCTATGGCGAGCCATAGCCCCGTTAGCCCATGACCTCGCTGTCATGGTTGCCCGGTCTGCACACACGGAGATGGGGGTGGACTTGTGTAGTCTGCAGGCCATCGGCAGGCTACTAATTTTCACTCTTCACCCCTCCTAGGAGAGGCTAGCCGATCCTAACCCCACTGGTTTGCAGGGCCAGGCGCATTCCACACCTTGCAGATACTCATTGGACAAATGGCACCAATACTAAAGAACAAACATGTATCAATAACTACTAAGAAAGCACTTTACAACACAATCTTCCTGCCAACTGTATGCTACCAATGCCAAACCTGGACAATGACAGAAAAAGAAAAAGAAAAATCACAACAACAGAAATGAGGTTCCTGAGAAGAATACTCCACGTATCAAGAAGAGATAAGATCAGAAATGAAATCGGGACTAAAGTGGGGGTTAAAGCAGCACTAGATTTTATCAGAAAACAGCAAGTCAAATGGTTTGGCCATGCAAGTAGGTTACCAGTCAACAGCATACCACAACAAGCAATGATGTACAGACCAGATGGAATCAGAGGAAGAGGCCGACCACTGTAAACGTTGGACGGAGCGAATAGCAGAGTCCATGGAATATCGATATATGAAGCCCATACTCGGGCACTCTCACGAAGTTTATACTTCACCTCGACACCGCAAGGTACAAGAGGAACATGATGAGATGAGAATGACTGGATACATAGTCACTGGATGAAATAAATGGTCATCATCATTCTTGATGGATAAACACCGCATAGTCAGGCAATTCTATAGCAGATTCTGACCATAAGGATGTGAAAAACTCCAGATCAGGTCATGCCCCTCAATGTTTGGTGACCAGTTCAAATCCTGAATACCTTTACTTCTCCCTGATACCTAGCCTTCTCGTGTAAGGGTGAAAAATGGGAAAGTTGTAGGCATTTCCACGGCAGTTGAAAATGGTAAAACATTGGCCGCTAGTAGTATATTGTTTTGTTTGGTGGTGTTCTTTGCTTCAGAGTATATATGTTATTTTGATATTTTAGCTGCAATCTCCTCTGCCTCAGAGTATGCAGGTGTTGTCTTGTTTATTTGGTGATGATCTCCTCTGTATCACAGTACATATTGTTTTATGTTTTGATACTCCCTTGATCTCCTCTGCTTCAAAGCTCATAAGTTATTATTTTGCTACTTCAGTGATGATCTTTTCTGTCTCAGAGTACATAAGTGTTATGTGCCTTGTTAATCTGGTAACCTCCTCTGCCTCGGAGTATATATGTGTTATATTGTTTTGTTACTTCAGTGATGATCTCCTCTGTCTCAGAGTACAGAAGTGCTACATCGTTTTGTTACTTCTGTGGTGATTTTCTGCCTCACAGCATTTACCAGTTGTATTGCTATAATTTGTACTGTTTTATGTCAATGTCTAATTTTACACAAACACATTGAATGTTTATAATGGATGCCTTCCTTGTCTCATTTCAGGACAACTTATTACTGGACATGTATTTAGCATCCCATGTGAATACACTTTACACACAAATCAGGAATCGAGCATTGTGCCAGGTAATACACATTTTATAAATACCTAGATCGTTCAGATCATACATACATCGTTTTATGGAGGTTATAAATATATTTTTTCATTCGTATTTTCATACATTGATAATTCATGTAAATATAAATGATTGTGACTGGTATCAAGCCACACCTAAGTAGGTAAGTAAAGGACCCTTATCCACGCCATTAGGCATGTTGGGTATATGGTACTAGATCGATTATTTATACACCAATTGGTCCTTGATAGGTGATGTAATCAGTGTCAAGCCAGCGACCTTTACTTCCAAGAACATTTCCTGGTACCCTTTATAGGCCAAGTTGACCTGTCAGTCCGGGTCAGTTTAAAATAGCCACTTTAGTAACTTTTTCTAAATTGCTTTTTAATTATATAACCTGCATAGTTGGATAGCTCTTGAAAAAACAAATCCGACGATACCCTATTCAAGTCTGTGGGTCAATTTTAAAGCGAGATATTAATGTTTGTGTGTAAGTTTATAATTTACAATGAAGATATAAAGAAAACGGTTTTGACCTTTCCACTTTTTGTGACCCTACCTACACACTCACACAACTGCTGGTCGTCAAGGAGATTAACACGCACAAGGGACTATAACTCTCCCAGTTTATATATAAACACCCAGACACTCAGATGTATACATCACGCCATGCCGTGATGACGTCAGGCCGCGCGCAGACGACGCGCGGCGAGACTTGTCAGCCAGCGTAGATTGCCGTAGATATTTGAATTTTGACAAAAGATGTTCCGTTGGAAAGATTAAAAATTATCAATGATCCCGCCCATGCAGAGTGATGAAAATATATACACAAATACTAAATTTGACGTTGAATGCAATCATGCATTCATTCGCATTCAAATCGCTGTGAATATTCCATAACAATATTAAATAGTCATCGCTGACAAGGAAACGGCTATTTCTGGCCATTGAAATATCACATCAGAGCATGCAATTTTCATCATTTTTGTTTGGGATCTGCCTCCCGACTTTAATAGTCGAAAATGACAAGATTTACATAAAAATGGATGATACATCTAATAACACACATTAGAACAAACAAATACATCTGCATAAAACGTGATTTGTGGGTATACTTACGTCTGAAAAGGTCACTCTGTATCTCTGTGTGAGAAACGAATTTCAGAAACACGAGATGTACACCCGTAAACCGAGGAGGGAAAAACTATATAATGTAATTGGTCCCTTTTTTAACGCGAACTTGAAATAATCGGAGAATTTAACATCACGAGTACTCTATATGTCCTTAATATCGGGGTACAATAACAAGAAAGCGGAAATCGCCGTAAGAATCGTCTCCGGCAACGTTCGGTAACAGATAACGTAGTAGCTAGTTTAAAAATCCCTAGTTCCTGATGTAATTAGTTACCTGTATTTAACCTATTTCTGTTGTTGCGGTACAGTTGATTTCCTAATTAAGTTTGTTAATTTAAATGTTGTGAATAGTTTTTGATATTGAATGCTGTCAGTGTTCAAAATGACCCATCAAATGCAAAAAGAAAGTACAAATGAAATTTATGTGGCATATCAATAGAAGAGGTGGAATACAAACATTAACCTTAAGTGGGAGAATGCTAGGCCAGAGGGGCCGTGGAAGACCAGTCACCTGAAGAAAATTAAGTAGAAGAGTCGTTAGATTTTCAGCGTTGTGCTAGAGAGCATACGCTATTAATGCTGGATAACAGTTTACACACAGAAGCCACAAACAATATGCTGCACAATTTATTGCCAGGCATATTTAAGTGTTATGTACCATTATCAGGAATTTGGTAGTTTCATTGAACTGCATCTGGAGGTTCCTTCATTCTCAGAGAGATGCAATGCTGCTGATATCAAACGCTCTCCTGGCTGTCAGCTATACTATTAGGCATTGTGGAAATCATTGCCTGATATCTTAGGGTCAGCGGAAACACCATCTCCCATCAATTACTACAAGTGCCGACTTCTCTATAGCCGTACTGATTCAAGCGGCATATGTGAAATGACTACATGCCACTCAGCTTTCGTAATCTGCGTTATTCTCTTAGGGCTGCCCACTGGCCAACTTCAGCTTTGTTAGGCGACATTTGTCAATACCTCAGCACAGTGACTGTTCCTATAGACTGGTTAACTGTGGTTTCTATACTACAGACTATGACACGCAGAACGCAACTATAAAATAACAAAACTCCAGCAACGTTTCCACGGTTATATTAAACAATACATTTCATGTATTCATCAATTGTTCGACACCACAATCAAATCTAATAGACTTGACACAACTCTAATATAATGAAAGCGACATAATCTTAGCCGTTGCTTATCTTCGAGATGTGGTGCGTCCATGACGACAATCATAACTTGAATGCCCTTGTCACCTTTGCTAAATCGTGTCTCTTGCTCTGGTGACAACCTCGGCGTGCCTCTCATGGTTTACAACCCACGATTATCACGTCCTTCCGCGTGACCATCTTTCAACATGCCATGACTCATGATTCGACTCATGGCAACCATACCAAATAAATAAATGAATAATACTTTAGCTGAAACACTTAAAACACAGTTACAGATATTGTTCAAATGTGGAGCATTTATCAACACGGTAATTTCAAATATAACACAAACTCTTTCCGTTTTGCTTAAAACTGGCTGGAACCATCTAATTGTTGATGCCTCACCATATGTGAGCAGTCACTTATTGTTCCTTAAATACATAAATCTAAATATAACAGGTAATAAATAGTGCAGCTTGTTGTTTGTGGCATCTGTGTTTAAATTCACTAAGGGAATATTGTTTTAAATGACTGGATACAAAGTCTAGGCAACTCCATAGCAGATTCTAGCCATAAGGATGTGAAACACTCCGGATTTAATATATATTAGGCCATGCCCTGCAATGATGGGTCACCATTTCAAATTCTGACCACCTTTACTTCTCCCTCCCATTCAGAGCAAAATTGGGTACTTATTTAATGAGACACTACATTAGGCTATGATTTGACTTGGTTTGCAGGCTGGCTGTAAATGCCACTGTAATTAAACCTGTTTGAAGACTGAGGTGTAGGAAGAGTTTATTACCTTGGATAGAATCTGTTAGGAAAGCAACCTTAAGCTAATGCAGGCTGGAGTTGGATCCACTAATATCACAGTTAGAGAGGTGCATGACTAATCAGATGGAAAAGATACAGAACGAAGCTATGCATATTATTCTTGGATGTACAAGAGATACAGCATTCAGGGCGATGTGCTACTTTCTTGCTGTGGAGGTGGAAGTACAGGCTTTATTTTCGAGAATTCTTTAGAGGGTGACGCTGTCATTTACACAGATGGGTCGGTCAGTTTGACAAGTGAGAAGTTCATGGGCCTTTACGGCTCAGGTCGGAGGGAGAGTTGTGAAGGAAGATTCTGGTGCTTTTGCTTTGACCACAAGTAGTCTGACTATGGAAGTCATGTAGAAAGTAAAGCAGTAACATGGCTCGAGTCACAGACATTCACTAGGGCATGTTTCCTTAGTGACTCAATGAGTATGCTCAGGAAGATAGAGATGGGGTGGGTCCGGAGAGAGTGCCTGCTGTCTCTGGAGCAGTTGCGACTGGCAAAGATTAGTTTCATTTTCATGCCAGGGTATGTGGGTGTACAAGGAAATGAGCGGGCTGACAAGCTTACAGGTAAGGCTACTGTGGAAGGCGATCTAGCCATGGACCAAGCTGATATTCTGAATGTGCTACGTGAAGCAAGTTGTTTGCGAGAACCAAGTGATGACTGTGAATCTACAACCATGGTCAGGTTGCGAGAACAGCAAGTTAAAAGAGGGGTGGCCAAACAAGAACACTATGCAGGAAGCCAAAGAAGATTAATAAACCAACACGGAATTGGTGTTGGGATTTACTAAGGAGGGGATCCGAGCACTTATGGATTGAATGTTTTGATGTGCAATGAGGATGATCTGTCGACTAACTAGTGACTAGGTGTGAAGCAGTTTCCCCACAAGAGGAACAAGAGCTACCCACATATTCTATTGTTTAGTTAAAGTAAACAGTAGAGGAGCTGTCCACATATTCTATTGTTTAGTCAAAGTAAAAAGTAGAGGAGTTGTCCACATATTCAATTGTTTAGTCGAAAGTAAAAAGTACAGAACCTCTCTTACATGCCTTCAGGCACATTGGGCATGTGGTGCTGGATACATTTCTCATAGATCAGTCAGCACTCGGCAGGTCATGTGGTTGGCACCGCACCGGCTGTCTTTACTTCCCAAGATATTTTCCTGGTACCTATTTTAGGCTGGGGCGACCTGAACGCTGTGGTCAGTTTTAACAATTTGCCCCACTGCGGATTTGAACCTATGACCGCCGGGCCTACAGATGAGCATCTAGCTGATACACCACCCTGCTCATGTATTGCTTAGTATTGTTAGAAAACAAATTGTACAATAAAAACACAGATCTAATACATACATGTTTTGTTATGTTTCATCATCATCATCATGTATCATGCAGATAAGAAAATGTAGTCATGGTTTACTGTCTCAAACAATCACCAATCTTGGATCAGGTCTGCGTTTCCGTTCCAATCACACCATGTGGCCAGGCCAATCAGATATCTAGCTCTTTGTCTTCATCTGACATGTTTCCATCAAGTTTGCCCTCACAATGTGCCCAAAAGTTAATGACTATCTACATTCATTTTCTCCAATCAGTACATGGCTTTGATCTGTCTCTAAAGGATGTCTCACTGCCTCTCGTATACATCCATGACACTTCTTGCATCTCCTGGCCTAACGGCGCTGGGTCTGCGTTTCCGTTCCAATCACACACCATGTGGCCAGGCCAATCAGATATCTAGCTCTTTGTCTTCATCTGACATGTTTCCATCAAGTTTGCCCTCACAATGTGCCCAAAAGTTAATGACTATCTACATTCATTTTCTCCAATCAGTACATGGCTTTGATCTGTCTCTAAAGGATGTCTCACTGCCTCTCGTATACATCCATGACACTTCTTGCATCTCCTGGCCTAACGGCGCTGCCCGGGCAAAATTTTGAGTTAAAAATCTACCCAAAAGTATTTCAGGATCCTCGCCGGTGCTGCGGAGTCCGTACACTGAGCTGAGATTCTCCAGACTCAGACTTGAGTTAGGAGTAGAACGAGCACTTATGGGTTACACCCGTGTGCCGTGATGTTGATCCGTCGACTAAACTAAACTAAACTGAACTCCTTGCACTCGCCTCAGAAACCTAAACATCCACTGCCGCCACCTATCAGCCTGTCTGCCCACTGCTCATGTCTCCCATGCATACATCAGTACGGGTTCCATATAGCACCCAACAAAATTTAGATATCACATGGGGCAGTAAGGAGAATTTTGTGTGATAATCACTGGCACAAGAACAGCATAATAGGGTGACGCGTTGCCGTGATTTTGGAACTGCGACTGACTGACTAACTAAAAATTTAGAAAGTAACCTATATTTGAGGATCCCAGATTGAGTAAACTAACATGGAAGTGGTTCTTGCAGTATTTTAGCCCCTACCTGTCTGCTGACATGAGAAAGATGGCTGAAGCTTTCAACACAACAGTTAATGCTCTTGAGGATGAGCTGATGCAGCTGATACTGGATGGACAGATCAAAGCTCGCATTGACTCACACAATAAGGTACTTTAGTCATTATTGCACAATGAGGTGTTGTTGTTAACGTGTATTTACTGTTATTTGTCCATTAAATGTGAATAACAAAGGTAGAAATATCTTGCAGATAAGTTGTACATTGAAGTAGTTTTTGCATGATAGTTTTTTTAGACACTTAAAGTTGTGGTTATCTTGTGTTTCTCAACTGTCTCTGTGTTATTCAGTGTATTTGGAGTAAAGAAGGCTTAGATTTAGTTCATAGGGCCTGACCATTTTCTAACATTTGACACACTTAGGGAAGAGGCAGCTTGTGCTCTTGGTTAATCGCTAGTTGTGAATTTGATGATGGCCTGAGAATACTCAAACTGTGAGACTGAAGATTAAAGGCAAAGGGGTCGACTTATGGCATCAGATTTTACTGCATCTGACTCCGTCTCTCTCACCACAGAGCATTACACAAAGCTTCCATTGCCCATCAGCAGTAAATCTAGATGTTCAAAACTGCTCACTTTCTATAGTTTCTCCCTAGTGATCAATATATCTGTTGACAGATTCGTTTGATTGATTGTCATGATTTTTACTGGCTCTTTGGTGAAGGGGTTATGGACACAATTCGTAATCCTGCATACTGTGTTCAAAACACAGCTGCAGGTAATTTGGCAGCAGACTGCCTTAGGTTGGTTTTTATACAATCGCATGAGTGCTGGTCATTCAGAAAGCAATGACAAACTAGTGAACGTAAACATTCCAAGAAATCACCAACAGCCAAAAGATTCTGGGGTTGACTGTGATATCCTTTTAAGGATATGCAACAAATATTAGTTTGTGTGTGTGTAGCATTGAGATTTAAATTATGTTTGCCTCCTTGCCCTTGTGCTAACTTTATTAGTTTCTCAGTTCCCATTTGTGTTGTTGATAGTAATGCTATGTTTTCAGAATATCTAAGTTCAAGTATTTCTATAACTCCAGTTATAAAGGAATCAAATTGTTCCTTGTCAATATTTTCTCTAACATCCCTCAATTTTACAAAGATAGCTCACTTCTTCAAGATCTTAGGTGGATCTACTGTTCTGATTATGCATAGGTTCTCCGTCATTTGATTCACGAGTGTATTTGTTTCTGACACCTCTGGACGTCATCACTGGAGCTGTGGAGTTTGTGCTCTGTGTGACACTTTCTTCAGGTCATTCTGCAAAAACAAAGGCTGAACCATGTGGGATAGAACTCGGTGCAGTGAAGTTGATTCTGATGCCTTTAACCCATTAGTAGTAAAAGAGCTGATAGGCTGGCTTTAAGGACACCAATTTTCAGTATGCACAAAGAACAAATCCTGTGCTACGCATGTCAGACACCTGTAGACTAACAGAGAGATTGACCAATTAAAATGTAAGAAACTTATAATTTGGCAATAGCAGGAAAGATCACAGAGAAGGACCAGTTAGAGTATACACAATTAATGTGCTGCTGAAGCAACTAGCATTCCTACACTCTGACAACTACTTCAGGGAGACAGAAAATATGAACGTGTCTCAAATTGTGAAACACAGATTCTTGATGATCAGTTCATTAGTCAAAGCCTGTTAGAATGTTCTGCAAAAGCTGTCAGTCAAACATGTTGGTAGTTGCTCTTTAGTGAGCACTTCCACTTCAGTTTGCCTTGTTCTATTTCATCATCCTAGTTGTAGTTAATTCAACCATCAGATTCAAAGATCATTCAGTGTTCTGCAAGATCAGTCTGTCAACATTTTGATAATTGCTCTTTCCTGAGCGGTTTCGCTTTCAGTTCATCTTGTTCTGTTCCATCGCCCTAGTTCTAATTTATTCAGCCATCAGATTAAATGGTCTATTCACATTTCACTTGTAGAGGCCCATTATTAATTATCTGTTGTCTGTAGTATTTGCTGAATGTTTAAGCATCCAGACACCTTAATATCAGTGGTGTAATGTGATTAATAATAATAATATATTGCAGATCTGTGGTTTTAATTGCTAAACATGTTTTCATGTTCTATTCCTTTTTTAACATTGTGTTTTTTCCAAATCACATTCTGATACAGATTTTATATGCTAAAGATGTTGATCAAAGGAGCATGACTTTTGAGAAAGCCATCTTGATGGGGAAGGAGTATCAGAGGCGAACAAAGGTACATGTCTTAATAGCATTTATAACTGTAGAATAGATATGCTCTTCTGACTCTTGCTCATCTCTCAGTTATTAAAACTTAAGTGGTGTGACATCCTACAATGGCTATGACTAAGAAAAGAACAGTTGACGTAGAGTTTTGGTTTTTCCAGGACAAATGACATATTTTTTGTTGATGAAGTCAAAAGGCAAACTTGCGTGCCTAGTTTGTGGATGGGCAGAGCTTCTTGACTCCATACTTTCAAATGTGAAATCATGTGAAGCCAAATTAAGGCCGTGGAAAGTGCATCTGGAAAGGAATAACAAGGTACAATTTCCCATTTTAGAAGAACAAAAGCCTGCTACAGCACATGAACATGCTGGTGAATGTGCAAAACTAATTTAGTCATTTAATGACAGATTCAAGGGCGTGACAAGTGAACAAATGGAACTGAACATCTTTGCTGTATTGTTCAGTGAGGAACCAGCTGATGTCTCTGATAACCTATAACATGAAATTATTCAGGCGATGAAGAGCTGAAAGCTGGGTACAAGAACACCCCCCCCCCCCCCCAACTGCTTGAGTTCTAAATATTACATAAGCAATGATGAATGTCTCCACTCTGAGGAGACATCCATTGAAATATGCATCTGAGTTTGGAACAACTGACTGTTTAGAGCAGTTCTGTTCAAAACTTGCCATCACAAAGAGTTGACTGCCCTCCGGACTGTTTGATAGAAACCTGGAAAAGCAGTTGCGAGTAGCATCATCATCAATACCACTTAACTTCACACATCTCACCAAAAGAAGCAGTTCTTGCCATCATGTTAGAAGTGAGTTAATTAAATATTTGACCAAATATAGCAGGCTAATTTTTAAGGTGATAATTATGTATGTCGGTCTCCCTGGCGAAGGGGTTTTATGACTTTCTCTGTAATCCCGTATATCCACGTGAGAAACACAGCTGCGTGAGATTCGGCAGCGGATCGCATCACGCTTCGTTACTTATGGGGTATGTGAGCCAGTTGCTCAGAAAACAATGGCAGACTACAGAGCGTAATCTTGCCAAGAACATCAGCAGCTGAAAAATGCTGGTGTTGACTGCAACATCCTGTAAGGGATATGCAACTTAAAAAGAAAAATATGTATGACCTGTGAATAATGTTACAAATGTCTAAATGGCCCTTGGCAGAGAAAGGCTCCTTGGCTCTAAAGTTGAGTGACATACAGTTTATATGACACTGAATGAAGAACCTCACTCACATGTTGTGTTAGTCTTGTATGGCTTATCCTCATGACACTGAATGAAGAACCTCACTCACCTGTTGTGTTTGTCTTGTATGGCTTATCCTCATGACACTGAATGAAGAACCTCACTCACATGTTGTGTTAATGGCTTATCCTCATGTTTTCTTTCTTGTTTTTGCAGGCACTTATTCTCAGGTCTGCAGTTATAAAATGCCAGATTCATGTAAAGGTAGGTAAACCTGTTTCCATTCACGATCCTGTTTGTTTAAATTAGTCAATCAATTTCCATCTCCACAGATAACTTTTTTCTACAATCGATCTCAGCAATCACAACATAAAAGTACCGGACCCTTGTAAACGCCCTAAGGTTTAATGGGCATATTGTGCTAGTCATTTGTCACTGGGTGGCTGATAGGGTCAGTACCATGCTGATTGCCTGTACTTCCTAAGACACGCCCTAGTGCCCATTGAAGCTCCATTTGAAAAAAAGTCACCTAAAGCTCACCTATAATAGTACAGATGTTGTAAAAAAAATGCAAACAAACATGGAATTATAACAGATGATGCAGAACAGAGAATTTATAGTCTTATGCAGCAGAATACTGGACGCAAGAAGCAAGGCAAGTCAGCGATAAATGTGGAAAGCTAAAACATAAGAATTAGTTCTTTCTGCTTGGAGCAACACACAGCGTGTTTATCAGCAATTCTCCATGTGTACCAGTCTGTGTGACTGTACTAAAGCATTATCACGTGCCATGCAGATAGGCTTGGGCATCATGGTTCTCCGTCTCACACGATCACCAGAATCTCCGTCTCACATGATCACCAGAATTTTGAGGCTTGGGCATCATGGTTCTCCATCTCACACGATCACCAGAATCTCCGTCTCACACGATCACCAGAATCTTGAGGCTTGGGCATCATGGTTCTCCGTCTCACACGATCGCCAGAATTTTGTGTTAGCTCTGTGTTCTTATCCCTCCTATTATGCCACGTGGCCAAGCCATCTAATTATGCATCACCTTGTCTTCCCCCTGCTCTTCTCTCATCAAATTTGCCAGTTGTCACTAAGTTTTCAGGTGTATTTATCATTATAATGTGCCCAAAATATCTTGACTGCCTACGTCTAATTTCTGTAGTCAGTTTGCAGTTTCCATTTGTTTCATGAAGGACTGTCATATTCGTTTTCCTGTTCATCCATAGTATTCTTTGAATTTTCCTCAGAAACCGCATTTGCTGTGCAATCTTATTGGTAAGTTTTCCATCTTTGCAGAAAAGCTACTTTTGCCATGGGGATTCTTGTTCTAATTCCTACCAGGCATCTTCAATCAGATGTTATGAGTGTTCCCTAGATAGTTGTACCTGTTTAAAAATATTTCCATTTACTTGGATGTTTCATTGTGGTACTGTTCAGACTATACTAAAGAGATTTGACCATGTGTTTATTATATACAAGATGTGGATATTTGGTCTCTGTGACAGTAATATTCTTGTGATATTATTGTTGTTGTTTATTGACCTCAGTGGTGGCTTCTGTGACTTTGGATGGTAAGAGTTACATAACAATATCAGCAACATCAAATATCAGGTGACAGAGGCTTGATAGGTCATGCTTGCCAGTTTCTTCTCTAGACTCCAGACCAGTTGTCTGAACGAGCAGAATCCAAGAAGTGGGCAGCCGCATTCAGAGATACAAATATCATCATCATCATATGCCATGCCGGGTAGCTTAGGCAATCATGTTCCTCCACAACTATCTTTCTGGTTTTGAATAAGTTTGATAATTTTCCATGCCACCTTGCTAGTCCATCCAGTGTTTCCTCCCTTTGTTGACCCTATCTGCGACACTCTTTCTTCCCATTGGTCATAACTTTTTTCAGACCCTCTCAGTTATAAATATCATCATTCATGGCTTCACACCCATAACAGTCTTTCAAAATTTCTCACTGTCATAAGCCAAATGTCCTGTCTCTGAGACTGATGTGTAATTTAACCATCACACCTTAAACCTATTTAATATTTTAAATACAGCACTGGGAAAGTTGCTTATGTTGCACACGAACCGTAACATCCCGCCTATAATGTGCACAGGAGTATAGTGTGCAGGGTTTATTGGTGGTCAGATTTGAAGGTTTAAAAATTGAACTTCACAAGTATAGTGTTCAGCCTTAGTTCATAAATACAGCTGCCTCATTTATTGGTAGCGAAACTATACTGTGGCAATTTTCAGAAGTCATCAAGATATTTTACAATGTGAATACAATTTCAGAATCGTATACTTTGAATGAGTCTAAGAGATCCCCGCACCTAATATAAATTATGATAAATATGCTCAATTGATTACTCCAATGGCGGTTGCTGTGTCCAAATACCAGTACGCTGGTGTCATATATTGTTTGGGTCAGTAGTTAGTCAGCTCAGCTTAAACAATGTAATGACAATTTTAAACAGTTGGCACAACATTTCAACATTGCTAACACCAGTCATTAAAATCAATAACATTAGATATGCGAATGATATATTATTGATTGTAGACAATGAGCTGGATCTGTAACATTTAGTAGATGTGGTTGTTGCACACTGTGAACAACTTGGGTTAGAATTAAATTCTAAGAAGACACAGATTATGGTCGTCACTAGGAAGAAGGAAATACCACAATGTAATATACAAGTTTGGTTAGTTGCATATCCTTTTACAGGATGTTGCAGTCAATCCCAGCATCTTTTTGCTGTTTGTGATCTCTTGGCAAGTCTGCATTCAGTATTTGCCTTTGCTTTCTGGACGGCCAGCCCTCATACCATTTCATTAAAAAAATAGCAGTCTGGGGCAAAGATCAGTAGTACATGGGAATATTCTTAAACTAGTGAATCGGTACAGTTATCTCAGAACAGGCATAACATCTGATGGGAGATGCCTTGAAGAGATTAGAACAGGAATTGCTATGGCAAAGGTAGCCTTTTGCAAGATGGAAAACATACTGACCAATAAAAAGATGTCATTTGACACGAGAAAAAGAGTGTTGAGGTGCTACATAGAACCTGTACTTTTGTATGGATGTGAAGCATGGACAATGAGCAGACAAGCTGAAAAACATCTGATGGCTGTGGAAATGTGGTTTCTGAGGAAAATGCAAAGAATACCATAGACAGACAGAAAAACCAATGACTAAGTCCTACAAGAAACAAATGAAAATCTTACACTGATTAGAGAAATTAGATGTTGACAGTCAAAAAAATTTTTGGTCACGTTATGAGAAGAAATAAATTGGAGAACTTGATGACAACTGGCAAGATCAAGGGGAAGAGAACAAGGGGAAGGCAGAGAAGTAAATACCTGGATGGCTTGGCCACATGGTATGGTTGAGACAAGAACACTGAGCTGATCTATGAGTCCGGGGATCGAGTGAGATGGCGAAACATGACTGCCTACGCTTATTGACATGGCACATGATGAATGAACACCAGTCATACCCTAGTTTCCATTTTCATTCAAGAGCCGTGGTGCTCATGTGTACTGAGAGAAACAGAATATTTGACAAGAAAATTACTGATCTTTGTAGCAAAATGTAATCCTCCAGTAACAAATCTTACCCTTAATTGGGGATGAATTCTCATTGACAAAACTATACTGCAGCACAGAGACTTAATGTCTGGTTTGCCAAAACTCATTTGTATACTATTTATTGTTTAAGGTTCAAAATAGAGCGGTCGGAAAACATGGGAAAATTACTTTATTAATGTAATGTGCACCTATATTTAGAAAAGAAAATTAAGGTTTAAAAAAGTGCCCACTATACTCGAGATTTTATGGTTGGTGTATGTGATATTTCATATTGTTGATATGCAACATTTACTTGTGTTTATATGTCAGCCTATTTTTGTTACTTGCCAGAGTCCACCCCGTGAAGGCCTGCAGGGAGGTGAGATGTCAATAGCCCCGGCTGGCGCCAGCTCAGTGGTCAGAAACTGACCATGTAACAGCGCCATAATAACTTAGGCTTTATGCTATCAGGGTTTGAGTCTGTGCATGTGTCATCGTGAGATTATCAAGTCTAGATCACCTGTTGTAAATGCAGTCGTGTACGACTTTCTCTTCTCCGGGTATGCCTTCATAAGCAGGATAGATTGCAGCAATATGAGGCTTGCTTTGTTCATGTTTTGTTTGTTTATTTCCAATGCTTTTGTCCCCTCCAACAAGCACTACATATTTCAAGCTAGTTAATATGTTTGAATTCTTTGTGTCTGTCTGCTTGTCTGACCTAAAAGAATGAGTGAAAGCAAAAGTGGAATGTCAGGAACTAATACTGATGTATTTTCTGTACAATTGTCATTAACCGCCCTGGCTACTTATGTCAATTAAGAGACATCAGTTAACATTAATGTAATTCATTGCAGTGAGTGAGAATTTCAATTCTGGTATACTTTTGTTAACTTTTTTTGTTTTGTTTATCTCACCTTAGTTTGAAGCTTCCTCCTCAGCCAATGATAATATGTAAACCATTCCGAGGTGTGCTTGTCAACTGTTCAAAGAATTAAAGAGAACCCTTACCCATGAAATGTAGCAAGTCTTCTGCCTTTATGTTTGCTTCCTTCGTTGACTTTGTAAATGACACATCAGTAAGTTTCTGCTGGTGGTTAGATAAGAGTTTGTGTGGCAGTGCTGATATGAGGATAGTAAAATTATAATGCGCAAATAATTGAGTGCTGGCTTAGTATTTCAATACCATTTTACTTTCATCCTGTGGAGTGTGCATGTGCAGCAGATTATGGTTGGTAATACTCCAGTGGTACAGCCGTGTCTTCTGTTGGAATCACATCCTTGTCAGTCTGCCTTGGTCATCTGTCAATGGTTCAACTTGAATTCCCATATTTGATCCACTTTACCACAATACATATGTCATATATATATATTGTTGCTAGTAATGTAGCTACTAGGTTGAAGAATACTGTGTGTTTACCCATAATTTGAGTACTTGCTGCAGCACGTGAAGCTAACATGGATGAGGTTTTCCTTGGTGCCAGTGCACTCAGCTGCCGGCTTGGTAGTCCAGGGGCCAGAGCTCCTTCAGGTCCGGTTTGTTTTCTGGGACCACATGGCTCCAGTATTGACCCAGCTTCATACAATGGGTTCTAAAAGATAAGACAGTCAACATGATACATACCACACTTACTTGTGGTACTAAGCTGAAATAGAATATGGACACAGTACCGCATTCCCAGCATGTCACAGTAACATGATAATGGGATAATTTATTATATTTATAAAAGACTAGTGTATTATATTTATTATAGCTGACTGGAGGTGGAATCAAATACCTGTTTAGGTAGCAGTTTAGACAGATGGAACAGAGAGAGATATTAAAACAAGATTACAAACGGCAAGAGGGGCTTTCATTGCACTAGGAAACTTGTGGGAGTCAAAGGAAGTTAAATCTAATACAAAACTGAGAATATTTGACTCTAATGTTAAACCAGTACAGCTGTATGGCTCAGAAACAAGGAGAATGACTGAAACAGTAACTGATACACTACAAACATTAGTTAGATGGTGTCTGCTCACAACAGAAGAACACACAACAAACATTAGTTAGATGGTGTCTGCTCACAACAGAAGAACAATGACTGATACACTACAGACATTAGTTAGATGGTGTCTGCTCACAACAGAAGAACTGACATGGTTTGACAGATCACTCATTCAGAACTTAGGAAGAGAACTGGACAGGTTCTAGCTAATCAAGAGACAAGGAAAAGTTACTGCGGCTGGTTAGGACACACATTGAGAACATCTGATAGAGGTGTGACCAGGGAGTCATTTTTCTAGAACTCACAGGGCAAACGGAATAGAGGGAGACCTCACACACACCAAGAAGAGATTTGAGACAGATTAATAATGTGGAGAGGGCCACAGGAGATGGCAATAGATAAGACTATTTGGCTTGAGTTGGTTATGGACTTGTTTCAATTGAGGATAAAGGGAAGAAGTAGAAGAAAAGCTAAGTAACCTTTTTTCTTCATAAAATAAATGGTGTTTTAATGTCAGATATTTAAATGTTTTTATCATTATCGTTAACTAACCTTTGACCTGTCATGAACTGGTACAGTTTAGCTAGTTCTTGTTTAGAATGCCTGTGCTGGTACATTTCAAGCAGTCCTACAGCAATGAATTGTTCTGCAGCTTGTTTTTGTGTGTGTGTGGTGATATGGCTTGCCTATCTTAGATGTCTCAAAGCTTTTATGTTCATTGTGTTGACAGCTCCTGGTGTCTTCAAAATGCATTAACTTCCAACGTGGGAATTATTTAATGATAGCTATCACTTCATATATATATAGTGACAGTTTGTGACAGGATATGAGCTGTAGACTTTCCTAGGGTGTCACAGTGAATTCTTGGTGATAAGTTGAACTGTATACAGGATGAGGGTGGAGTAGTTCAGAGGTTACAATGTCTACCACTGACTCAAGCCAACCAGGTTCATCTCATGGTGTTGACTGTTTAGATTTCCACAAAATAAGAAAAAGGATTTTATATTTCACCCTTATCCTGGGGTTGTGGGTGGAATGTCTAGCCTTCTCAGGCAAGGGCCAAAAATTTGGAAGATCTGTGTGCATACATTAAAAATCTCTCAACTTTTGGACATTTAAAAGGCTAGGCAGAATTGGTTGCTGCCCAGTTAAAATTTTGAAAAGCTACTCACAAAATGTTTACAACATGTTTTATTCTGCAATTCACACGTGGATCCTTGCTGGGGCTACAGAGTTTGTCTTGTGTGATCTATGGGAGGAGACAGGAGCACTTATGGAGATTTCTATGTGCAAAGAAAGTGATCCTGTACAAACCAAACCAAGGAGTTTAAAAGAGAGCTCCTTTCTGGTGAAATCCTGGCACCACAAGTTGTCTGTCTGACCTGCCATTGTTATCTCCCTTCCCCCTCTGTTCTTTGTCTCACTGTTTTTTGCATTATTTTTCTGTTTTTCCGTTGTTATCAATCTCCAATTTCGAGGTCATTATGGAAATCAGACATTTGTCAGTTCGTTGTCTTATCTGTATTTATGCAGGATCTCAGCCAACTCTATTTGTTACACTATTTTGTAATTTCTGCTTAGTTTGTGTAGCACATTTGTGGAGTAAAGGATTGCATATGTTTTAGTTCATTGATAAATCATCTCTTGGATGTTGCTAAGCCAAGTTGTCTTTTGGTGCAGTCTTTGATGTACTCTGTAGTAATTAGTTTTCCGGAGCTCTGAATGTTTGCAGCCTTGTCCAGTCGACTTCTGTCTTACATCTTGTATGATTTGATGAACTGTAGTCTATCTGGTGATGGCATGGTTTATCATACGAGGCATGCCACTTACTCTTAGCATGTTCATGATCTTTCCCCAAGCGATGGGTACAAGACTTGGGTGCTGGTTGTTGACCACCATTGTGGGGAATTACTGTCTTGGTGGGGAGGTAAAGAAATAAGTTGGTGGGAGGCAAAGAATTGTCTTGGTGGGAAGATAAATAAATGTTAAATGTCTTCATGGGGAGGTGAAGAAGATGTCATGGTAAATATAATGCCTGGCCCAGACACATCATTGTCTGTTACACACACACTTAACACCTAAGGGTAAGGTTACATGCACATACCACCTATGGGTAAGGCAGTACCTGTTAAATGCACATGCCACCTAATGGTAAGGCAGTACCTGTTAAACATACCACCTAAGGGTAAGTAGTACCTGTTACACATGGACATACCACCTAAGGGTAAGGCAGTAACTGTTAAATGCACATGCCACCTAATGGTAAGGCAGTACCTGTTAAACATACCACCTAAGGGTAAGGTAATACCTGTTACACATACCACCTTAGAGTAAGGCAGTACCTGTCGCTGGTCCAAACCCTATATCTTACACTAGATGTACCATTGTTTAAATGACCAAAAAAAAGATTAGAAGAAGGCAACTGATAGTTACCTGTGTTCTTGTTAAAGCTTGTAACATGAAAGAGAATGACGGGAGGGAGGGAGGTCCTATGATCTTGTCCTCATCAAGCAACACTGCCACACGATTCAGAAGTTTCCATCACACAGAAGAATGCGTTTCTTTCAATGATGATGCTCGGTTTGTTCACATTTTGATCATCTGCAAATACTGACCTTGATTCAAATGTAAAATGCTGGAGAGAGGTTAGTTAACAGCTGGAGGAAAGTGTCCAGGAAAGACAGCATGGTGAACATGTGAGACTAACTTATATTAAATGCACGAATTTTCAACAACGCCTGCCGTTTTGTTGTTTGTAACCTTGGTGAGAAGCAGTGTGAAATAAATGAAGCAATGACCCATTGACTTCCTCTCTCCCAGTTGTGTTTGTTGTTATTGTTGGTGACTGGCCTGGGGCTGTGACTTCTTCATTGATAGCTGTACTATTGCTGATATTGTAGTCTCTTTAGCCCACTTGACCCTAGTGTTTGTGTCAACAAGGAAGGACCAGAGCAATGATATTCTCAACTCTCAACACAGTGTATTGTTGTCTGGTTGTGAAATTTCTGGAAGACATCTACCTCTGCAGTCTCATGCATTGGCATTCAATTTGTCTAAACCCTTGCTTGCTTGCTCTTGAGACGAATGGCCCCGTTCAACCATCGACTTATTGATTTCGTTGTAGTTGGGGCCCTTATAGTGTATCAAGTACTTTTTATATTAATATTATATATTATAAATGTGTATATCTGCTTCCTTGATAATGTTTGAAAGGCTGTAATTGTTTTCATTTCATCTTTGTGGCTTTACATGTCTGGACAGAGTCGCACACTTGTTAAGGCCTGGCGTAATTGTGTACCCACCCCATCATATGGTGTTCATCCTTCTTCCAGCTATGTCTTGATGGTCTGTTTTTGTGTCTTCTGGTTCTTCTGTGGTACCTTGTGTCGTGGACGGTTTGGTATCTTCTTCTTGCTGGAGAGTAACCTCTTCCCCTGACACCCGTCCAATCTTGGTCGCTGTCTGTTTGGAAATCTATCACTTTTATTTCTCGTCTGGTTCTTTCTCTTCTGTCTAGGACTTTGTATCTTCTGCTTCCGGTGTTTCGGTCTTTGACGTAAGCAGTTCTATTTATTCTCTTTCTGTTTGGATCTATTTTTTTTTGTTTTGGTACTCGCTCGCTTTGAACACAAGTATAGTCTATACACACTGTTTATAGTAGTGTAGTGATGGACTTACTTTTGCGTGTGGGTTAGCTTTTCCCTATTAACAGTGTCCCTCGCAATCAGGCGAACCCACTCCGACTTCAGAGGTACTTGTAATTAACTTCCCCAAGTCAAGGACGACAGGTCAACATTTTAGTTCAGCTGTTCGGTGTAAGGGTTGAACCGCTTACTTCAGCATCAGCACACCGGATGTTTAAGAACACACGTTCTTATCCATTTGGCCATGCGGACTTGCTTGGATCTGTTTAAGAGTTCCTTCTGTCTTTTCTCTCTCATCTTGTATTTTAGATAGAGTGTCTTCTGTCTCTGCCTTTACTGCAGCCGTTCGAGTGACATCCTGCTCAATCTTCTGCTGAACTTGCTTCAGTTCGTCCAGGATGCGCTGAACGACTGTTAGCTGTGTCTGTTGTGTCTTGTCTCTTCTCTCCTCCATGCTGTTGAACTTTGATCTCAGGTCCTTCAGTTGGCATCCAATTGCACCCTGTCGTTTTTTGTAAGTCGTGTGGTCGCCTCGTACTGTCTCCTAGCCTATTTATAGGGCAGATTAGTTTTGATGGTAATCTTCATTGCTTCTTTGGTGGCAGGGGCAGCCGATGTACCTGGCGCGAGGCAGTTGGCGCACTTTTTGTTAGGGTTAGGCCTCCTGGAGTTCATGTCGGTCTTTGCTTGCTGGCACTGACTGTATGGGTGAGGTCCGAAGCAATACCTGCAGACCTCCACCTCACTTTTACAAGTGGCACGGGTGGGCCAGAACTTCTGGCACTTAGAGCACTGCAGCACTCTGGGTATGTAGTGTTCTGGTACTTGATCTTTATTGTCTCATCTAATGACCTGAGGGATCACTCGGTCCTCCGATGTGATGATATCTGTGGAGGACGTGGACTTGTCTAAGCCCTGAAATAGGCTTGAATTTATTGGCTTGAGGTTCATTTGGAGACTTTCCTCTTAACCGGGTACCAAAGTACTGTATTGCAGATCTCTCATTTCCCTCTCCAAGCTGAGATACAGTGGGGTGTGCAAGGCTGGTACTGGAACTACACATCTGTGGTAACCAGGTCATGATTCAGCACTGCACATGCAGACTACTCAGGATTAGGCCTGGGTTGGTCATGTTTTCCCCATGGGCTGTAGGTATTTTGTTGTCAACAGACTCCATCCCAGTACCACAGCTACATCTGTAATGTTCTCTTATCTGGCCTGGGTTGGTCATGTCTGTTATACTCAATGGCACCACAGATGTATACATGGTTTTTGAGTACTTCCTGGGCATAAAATACGGAATTACATTTCAAATGGACTAATGTGCACTGATAGTGAACATTATAGTGATGGTGATGTGCCTTTAGTTGTTAGCAACTTCCATGGCCTGTTAGTCAGAGACGTGAGAGATTTCTCGAAGGGTAAGCTATGAATTTACTGGCAGGAGGCCAGGGGTTACTTCAGTGCTTTTAGCAGACATCTGTCGACTACCGTTACAGCAGGGCTGTTCTCTTTTAGGGGATAATAATCGGCATATAAATAGATTCCATAGACATAATAATCTCGCTTGTAATTTGTAATGGACTCGCAAAGTATGATGAGAAAGGTGAAGGCAGGCATGCCTCGGGCAAAGTGGCAGGCTTCCATTCAACAATTACCAAAAAGAAATAGAGAGCTTCTGTTGGATTGTTGTCCCCAGTACGAGGGGGTTTCACATGAAAACTTTAAAAGTGATTGCAATTACAATAACCATGCCATCGTTTGTAACTTGTTAATATTATTGTTAAGGATGTCAAGGGTGAAGCATGTCACATCATGGTGCACATGAACACGGTGACATCATAAGGACAGTTTAAAGATGGCAGCCCCACTTTTGGCATGCACCAAAGTGGAGCAGCATTCTGTTATCCATTTTTTTTTTTAATCAGTGAAGGGGCGAAGCCTATAGAAATTCATCTACGAATGGTCCAATATGGTGATGCATGCCTCTCAGTCCAGCAAGTTTATGAGTGGAGTAGGAAGTTTCAAAACGGCATAACTTCTGTGACAGACTGTTCATGACTGGGTCAGGCACACCAAGTAGTGACCCCAGAGTTAATTTTACTACAGGATTCCGAGCACTTTATCAGCGCTGGAAGATTTGCACTGAGCGCAGTGGTGACTACATCAAAAAATAATACATTTGTTCTTTACTTTTTCAGAATATATTCACCAACAAATACAAATTTAAGGTTTACAATTGAAGCCCCCTTTACATGCTGATGTGGTGGGAAACGAGAAGACAAGACATATTGGCTCAGTCAGCATCGCTGCTTGGGGTAGAGGTATTGGTGCATGATAAGATGGATGTGGTGGAGGTTCTTTGGGATCGTGTGTATAGTGCTGGAGAGCAGATACATTATCACGGCATGGGGAGAATGATGCTGCAGGTAGTGACCAGGGGATCTGGCTGACACTCAGGACTCCAGGGAAAGGCCAGCCAGACACATAATCATGACTGCAACTGGTACTTTTAGTATTGGGCCTCTTCGCTGCCTGTTGAAGATAAGGACCGAGACAGCATGTATGGGAATGTCCTGAGTGATATCATGTTGTTTCTTGACTTAACGCAGTCGGCATGTGTGTGTGCGTGTGTGCTTCTCTTCTTATTGATTCCCGGGCAGAGGGGGGCTCGTCAAGCTTGGTTGGTATCTTCTCTAAGAGAGGGAACTCAAACCTCCGCTGCTTTGCGGGAGTACCCATATGGGAAAGGCTTCGGGAGTAAACCCTGAGGACAAATCCGGAGATGGGGTCCCTAAGGCAGTTCCATGTTGTAAACAGCGTAGTTCTGGCAACTCCTGCCACGGCACCGATGCCAAGTTGCATTGGCTACTGCCTTTCCCCTGGTCAACATTGGTGACGTGGAGAGGGGTAATTTGCTACTGGGCAACAGCTGGTTCTCCACATTCCATCGCCCAGGCTTGTGCCCTGGAGAGGTCACTTCAGCACCGCGTGACAGCGGTGACACAACACGGGACAGTCACCAGCGGTGCTGTCAGGTACCTCCCCAGCGGCATAACTCTATAGTCCTTCAGGACTGAAAGAGGCCTGCTACTACTACTACTACTACTACTACTACTACTACTACTCTCTCTCTCTTTCTCACACACGCGCGCGCGCGCGCGATAACCCAGTGGCTGATATTTTACATACAGGATGAGAAATCCTTAGTTGTAAAGTTCATAAGTTGAGTAGTGATCATAGTTCCACAAGCGGAGTGTCTGGGCATAATGGTTAACGACGGACTAGAAAAAATACTACCATAAACAGCCCATCTCGCTATGTATTTGTATATATGTATTCCATAATAAATATCGAAGCCTGGATATTGTTTTGGTCAGTCAGTTACCACTTAAGTGATTTGTTGCTATGTTCTACATCAGTTAGTCCCATCAAATAGCAAGCATCTGGCAACAGTGGTCAAACATGGCTTACATGTGAATCTAGTGATCAAGGATTAAGAAAAAGCGTTATCGGATGAGTAGAGAAGCTCGAAATGTGGAGAATAGCAGGGGAGACGAGAAAAAGGGCAGAATAGAACCAACATAGATCTTGCTGATAAAAGAGCATAAATTTAATTTTATCTTACAGATACAAGATCAAACTAGAATAATGTAGATCTTCTTGCTTGAGCTTGACTTTAGTCCAACTTTGTGAAGACACATGAAGGGTGTAGCATAGGTGGGAGCGCAAGCGCAATTAAAATACCACTACTTTTATCGTTTCTTTAAAGCAATATCTCCTGCGGGTCTATTCTCGCTGGTCGCGAGATCCGCACAGTAGCAGGCAAAAAGATTCGCTCGCAGCGGATAAGCATTATCTCTGGCGGGCCTACTCTCGTTGGTCGCGGGAGCCGCACGAGTCAGGCGGGGAGTCTGACGGTAGTACACGCTTACAAGGTCCAGACACTTGCGTTTGACAGGTGTACTCGTTCAGAGGTCCGGCCACGTATACGACTCTTACCTGCGGGACTTGGCTGAACGGCTCTAAGTCAAATCTCAAGGGTTTAGGGTCTGGCCATCGCTCGTCTCCTGCTCGTGGAGGTGAGGTCTCGGAGGTTTGACGCTGAGCCGCCAGCGTCTGCAGCCTACCTTGTTCCAGACGTATTGGTTATCCATTCCTCTGGATCAAACACGGCAAGGCCGAGAGAGGGAACATGTCGTTTGGGCACCACATGAGTAGTATATAGGTACAAAAGCACCTTGTTTTGTGGATCTTATATAAATCAACCATTTATCGATCCTGATCCACAAAGGGCGATAACTCTTCAGGTATTTTAAGTAGGCGGTCAGGGGTGTGGTCAAGTGACTCATCAGAGGTGACGTGGTGGTCAGGGGTGTGGTCTAGTGACTCATCATAGTGGGTGTGGTCAAGTAATTGTAGGTACGACATAAAAAATACGACATAAAACATTAAAAATAAAAAACAAACGACTCAAGTAAGGTATATAATAATTTTATTAAATCATATATATATATATATATATATATATATATATATATATATATATATATATATATATATATATATATATATAGACAAACAATACATATTAAATAAGTAATGGCATAGTCGAGATATTATCACTGTCAACCTTTCTTTTTATATAGAGATATGACAGTGAATTACGATGTTGTGTGTATGTATATACAGAAGAGTCGTATGTTTTGAAGCCTATATTGGTTCCCCCACTCGGTGTTTGGGTGTTTAATACTTCTAAAAATGTGTCCTTGTTTAGACGAGTGTTGTGGTTTTTGGTCAGACCTTTGGTACTGATTTTATCATAATCACTGACACAAATATACGTCTTACTACACAATGAGACCATCCCCTTCCCTTCGTACTCTAGTTTGAAAAGCCCGGGGGTTCTCTTTTCATAGGCTTTGATAGTCTGGCAATCCTTACAGGTATCAGTACTAGGGGTAATTCTATGAACAGGGCAGGTTTCAGACGGGAACCACTGATTATAGACTCTGTCATATTCTTGTCGTAGGTGTGGTCTAACTACTTCAGAGAGTGAGTCGGCACTAAGGGCCAAATAGAGAGAGTCAGTGTCCATTTCAGTGAGTTGGTAGTCTTCTTTAGCGATAAATTTGTCTAGAAAGTCATAATAGAAAGCTAGCATGCGTAACTTGGCATACTGGTAGACAAAGAACCCAATCTTTAGAGGTAGATCCCAGACAGTTTTCTTCTTTAACATTTCTACTTCGAAGAGATCATCTGTAATACCAGTCATGCTTTTGAACCTGGGGTTATTGATTAGTTTGGTAGTGTTTTTTCCCTGGCAGTAGGAGACATCGGTATGTTTGGCTTTATTGGTTAACGTTTTGCCGTAAGCGGCGTTACCTAACAACTTTATAGTGTCGGCTGTAATAGATTCAGCCGGATTTTTGTCCCCTTGGCGACGGGCATTAGAGACTGCTTCCCCGAATTGTTTAAAACAACTAACCGGTCGATATTCTATTGTCTGGTAGATGTGTGTAACGACCAACCCATGAGCTAGATACCACTTTAAAAGAGGGGTGGCTAATAATATTTTCTTCCCGAAATAACTACCGATCAATGTCCGTCGTGGGGTACTCAATAGTTTATTTTTTATAGGCGTATTCTTGCATAAACTCCCCAATATCGTCTCTCGACACCTCCGTGTTCTTGAAAATAGGGGGCATTTCGGCAAAGGCCTCTTGTACATCAACCGGGGTCTCTATATCGCACTCAACCAACCCGAAAAATGTATCACTTTTTACAGCCTCAATTATCTGGTTTTCACTCAACGATCCCCAAGGAAGTTCTGATGGTGGAAACGTTTCCCGCAAGAAACACTTGATGGTTGTGTTTGACCTCTTTAATCTCTGCCACTCACATTCCCAAATAACCTTAACTGTCACCCCAACAGTTTTTTTCTAGATACTCGTGGATGTCACACGTGTTCTGGTATAGTTCGACTAACGGTTTTTTATTGACGGGATTAATCGTTTTCCCAGCAGTTAGACGGCAAGATGGGTGCCCGTGGAACAAACACCCATGGAATTGGTAAGCTGTTGTATTCTTTTTATCCCACCCATCTACGCGAATATGTCGGTCGCCGAGCTGCATCTCGTGACTATTGAATTGGGTTTTTAAATCTATGTTGTTGTTGTGTGACACCCAGGTTAACCACTCGCGACTCTGACGTGTGTATTTGTGTAATCTGTGTGCTCTAAACCCATCCTCGCGGTTTCGATATATGGGGAAGTCTGATGGCATATCTTTCATAAGAGACCAAAGGTATAATGCATTCGCATCAAACCCTTTAATGCTTTTTACCAGCTTATTACCCCTGATACGGGTCTCATTGACTTGGTGGTAACGATGAAAAATGATACTCGGCCCACCCACCACGTTATCTCGTAACAACTTGTGCACCTTCTCCTCCTTCTTCGAAAACAAAACAAAAGAAACATCTTTATTCATGGTGTTGAATAGGTACTGTAAAGTAATGCCGGGGACGGAGATGGCCTGCTTGCACATGTCTATATTTAACTTGGCATAAAAGGTTACTTGTTTGTCCAGGGCTTGTAGAAAGGGAGACACGTCTTTGATGTTGTACCAAATTAAAAAGTCCCGCAAGGTTGTCATCTTATTATCGGTCCAGGCTTTCTGACAAACGGCGTATTCTGCTTCGGAAATGTTACGGTTTTTAAGCTTTGAGACAAAGGCTTCATGCGGTGGTAGGGTTGTCTCATTTAACTTACTGAGGTCGGTCAGATACTCATATGAAAAAAATCCTTTTGTCTCTTCTATCCCAAACGAGGCCAAATATTTCGCGTAGCTTACTCCCGGGACCAGAAAGTTGGAGACGTCGAGGAATTTCAGTCTTTCTGTCGCTATGCACGTAAAATTATTATTTCTTTTGACTATAAACTTGAATGGGTTAGCCTCCCGATCAAGGAAATACCGTACCAAATAAGGTTTCAGCAAGTTAATGTCATACTTACCGCTATTCAACCCAAGCAGAGGGAGTTCCATCAGAAAACTTTCGAGCCTTTCACTTAATTTTGGATGGTCACCTAATTTAGCAAAGACTGACTCGAACTTTTTGAGTAAAAGCTCATACGATTTAGCAGCTATTTCATGGAGATAGTCCAACATTTCATTTACGAGGACCTGTGGATCACCTGTGGTGATGAAACATTTAGGGGTGTCGAACCCAGGGACATTAGAGGCGACCGCACACGAGAGGGGGACGTGTTTGGCCATGAATGTCGTCGACTTTGAGTCAGCCGGTAAATTTTCATTGGAGAAGAAAGATTCCATATCGTAGCACGCTCTGAAGGGGAAAATAAAGTTTGCGTCCACGTCAAACCCGTGGTCATGGAGCAAATCCAAGATCGATTCGGTCGGGCGACAAACCCCACCTTTATACGTTTCGATAGTGGCTACACCTTTACACCTAAGTTCGTGACGTGTCAGTCGACAATACATCTTAAACAGTTTGCCACATTTCCCACAGGAAAAACATCGGGCGGCTCTGTTAATATCAACAATATACATGAAATGGTTTTCATGTAGAAGAAGATTCAGTATATCTGGATGTGTACTAGTGCTTCTAATTTTCGGAACCAGATGTTCCTCCTCTGTAAAGGCAAACACATTTATTTGTAATTTAAAGCATTCTTCCACGGCAGGTAAATCAACTAAACTAACACCAGAAAAAGGGGTGTGGGAGTCCAATTCTTTATACCGCAGCCATTTGGTGAACAGTTGTCGTGTATCTTTTCGTATATTTCTGACAGTTCCAGTTCTGAAAACAGCCAAGGCGCGGAAAAGCACCGATTATCATTATAAACCTTGCCACATTCGTCGTTCTGAAGTGTATTAATAAAATTATTGTGTTTGATAAAGTCAGGGATTGATTCTATACAACAACCAACAGGGAATTCCACCAACTTGTAAACGTAAAAAGTTATACTGGGAATTGTTTCTACATAATACTTTGTATCTGGTCGGGCTAGTGTCGCTGAATTGACCAAATCTACAGCATTCACCTTGGTAACAAACGCCTCGAAATCAAATCTATGGTTTATTAAAAATGGTAAATTGAACAAGGAAGAGTTATTGGGACTGGCATGGTATAAGCGTAGGGCTTGTGTCTCTCGATGTCTTAGTATTGTGTGCAGACTGGCGATTATTTTGAAGCGGGAGTTTTGAACATTAAAAAGCCGGAATAAACGAGAACGCCAATCTGTCGGCATGTCAGTATCTGGTCGGTTAAAAAATGTCCATTCACACAGATAGCGACCGTGTGATCTATGTGTGATCTAATCGTATTCCAGTGATCATTATACACAGCTCGAACATCCGGGGGTAATTTATGTAATGACAAATATTCAGTAGTTGTGTTAACACCAGAGGTTCCCGCCGGTTCGTTGGCAAGCATGATACGTGATGATAGTTGAGTATTATTAGTAAGCGATACGTTATCGCCCGCGCCACCCGACAAGGTACCTGTTGATCCGTCACTCACCGTGTTAATAGATATTGATGAAGCGTCACTCGGTAAGGCACTAGATGATTGTTGGTAATTGTTGGTCGCCAACACGTGATCGGCCGTGCCACCCGACAGGGCACCTGGTGTTAGTAACTGTTCATCTGTGGTCGGCGACACGTGATCGGCCGTGCCACTCGACAAGGCACCTGGTGATTCGTCACTCATTGTGGTAGTAGCTGTTGATAACTGAGTATTGTTACTAGGCGATACGTCATCGCCCGCGCCACTCGGCGTGGTATGCGATGATGCGTTAAAAATAGTTGTTGTTCGTTCTGCGTCACCCGACAAGGTACGTGTTGTTAGTAACTGTTCATCTGTGGTCGGCGAAACATGATCGCCTGCGCCACTCGGCGTGGTACGTGATGATACATTAAAAATAGAAGTTGTTCGTTCCGCATCACTCACTGTGGTACTAGATGATTGTTGCTTATTGTTGGTCGGCGACATTTTATCGGCCGACAAGGTACGTGTTGTTAGTAACTGTTCATAGGTGGTCGGCGAAACACGATCACCCGACAAGCCACCGGATGTTGATAACTCCTGCACGCTACGTCTGACACCAGAACGGGCGGATGTTGTTTGTGTTGATGTGGTAGTTGACGGTATTTGAGTGTCTGTAACTGACGACGCTCTGTCATTCGATGTTTGTTGTGTGGTTGACTTCTGACGTTTACCAGTAGATTGTTCGTCTGTATTCGGCTGTCGTCCCCGCTTGCGACTTGTGGATTGGAGATTATTAGCAGCACTAGATGATGGTTGAGTGGTCGACACACCACTAGATAGTAGTTCATGTTCGGTCTTTATGTGTCTCCGTAAGGCGTCTTTTCGGGTATACATACAATCGCAAAAATCGCAAGTAAACTGTTGTGTAGAATGAGTAGTCACAACATGCCGACGTAGATTAGTAGCAAATGTGAAGGTTTTATTACAGAGAGTACATCCATGCCTCTGCGTAGCTGACATTCTCTGATAAAATGGCCGAAGTATTTGTGAATGTTATCCAGCCGGATGAAGTTTGTAAGATGACGCAATTATTAGATGTGTTGATTCGTAAACATGCGACGTTGTTTGACTCTGTTGTAGACAATATGCCAAGTGATCAAGTATATCCTGTCTTTGAGAATATCGCAGACGAAGTATTTTCTGATGCCCGCATAAACGCCGGGCGGATAATAATTTTAATGTCTTTGAGCAGATATATGAATCAAAAACTCGTTGATTCGTTGTACAATAGTGACGATGATGTCGAGCAAATTATCACCAGTTTCGCGCAGAAGACAAGCAGTTTTCTGTATCAGAAGGCACGGCTGTTAAAGTTCGAGGAATTAGAAAATATGTTGAATTTATTTTCCGTTGAATAAAAACATCCTTCCTCGTTAACTGCCAGCACTCAAATGACTTCACATGCGTTTCATGAATAACTTGTCGTGAGTGTTTGTCGTATATTTGAAACGAGCAAGTTGTCATTTGAATCAGCCAATCAGACGTCGGGAAAATAAGTAACCACTGTCACATCGCTTGACCGACACTGCCACTGTCACACGGGGGCGGGCGAACTGTCAAAAGGCGGGTTGTGGCTGGCACATCTCACTCGAGTATAGATTCATAATCACGCAGAAAGAACCACGGGTTTTCATCGACTATACATTATCTACTACCCTGTTTGTCATTGTCTGCCACCATAATTACGCACCTAGGTACTTTGTGTCAAATCGTAATTGCACCCTTCGTACGTTTTTCTATCTCCGGGAGGAAAGATAATTGGGTTTGACGGCAGTGCACCTAAACAGAGACAGTTTTGTAAGTATTCTGTCCTTACTTCAAACAGTTTTTGCTGCCAGCATAATTACCCGGTAAGATGTTAATTTTCGTCCGTGTCTACGGAAATTATAAAAAATGTCTCTCTCGAAACCTAACGGCAATTTCCTAGAAACATAATTATTGTGTACCCGCTGCACGATAATTTAACGTCTTCAGATTAGTGTCAGTTTGTGTGAGTCATATATCTTTGTTTAACAGAAAAAACCCACCCGCATGTTTGCCGCAGACAAAAAAAAAAACAAAAAAACATTGCTACAAACCCGCAAAATACATTATACGGAAAGACATTATTTAATAAAACAACATACATTATACGGAAAGACATTACTACAAAAAGACGCGCGTTTTTTAAAAAGAACCGCCTGGTTTTACCAAACGTCAACATTACATCTGTCAACAAACACGAATACCGATACTGTGTTCAATAATTGACCCATATTCTTTTTCATTCACAGATGTCAATTGTTTGTCAGAACCGAACAACGCAACTGACACAAGATGGGTCTGTATAATGCTAGCAACGCCCTGTGAAATGACATTA
This sequence comes from Cepaea nemoralis, assembly GCA_014155875.1. Classification (NCBI taxonomy): domain Eukaryota; kingdom Metazoa; phylum Mollusca; class Gastropoda; order Stylommatophora; family Helicidae; genus Cepaea; species Cepaea nemoralis. The sequence goes on from JACEFZ010002018.1 coordinate 70,446, forward strand.
CACCCAAGAATGAATCACGACGTATTGATTTGTCTGTGTGTTGGTACTTTTTTGCCTAGCGGGTTAAGACGGCGAGTGGAAAAAAATTTAACAGAAGAATATTTGTTTATTTGTAATTAATTCACCAGACGCGAAAAATATAGAATCGTAGCGTCACAGAATGTGCATCAAAGCCGCGTAGGTTAACACAATTGTGTTCGAATCTTTGTATATACCGGTCTCTCTAGCTGTGGGGTTACAACACTTTCTCTCTGTAATCCCATTTATCACGCAGAGTCTCGTAGCGGAGTGAGAGCTGAGGCGGTTTGACCCCCGCTCGTGACTTGCGGGATACTGAGCCGGTCGCTCAGAAAGCAATGGCAAACTACTGAGCGTAATCTTCCCAAGCGATCAACATACAGCTGAAAGATGCTGGTGTTGACAGCTAAGTTCTGTAAAGGATATGGTAAAAAGACGTTTTAACCAAGTGCACATTAGGTCCGATAAGCCGCCGCTGTGTGTATATGGCATAGGTATCTGTTACGTCAGCGTGTGCCGTGCCGATAAGCGGTCATTATCTACCAGAACCGTAGAGGAGTAATTCTTTAAACATCGGCGTAGGTAATCACTATCAGGTGGCGCCCTGGCTAAACATTAGCATCAAGAGTTGTCGGGTCACTAATCGTTGAAATATATAGACGGACGTCCGAGTCATACCCCCTCATTTAGTGGCCATGGATCCTCGCTGGAAACATCCTTTTACTTGTTTAATTGCTGGACCGACAGGGAGTGGTAAAACCGTCTTTGTACAGCGCTTCCTGACCCATCTTCCCGCCATGGTAGACCCGATTCCAGAGGAGGTTATATGGTGCTATGGGGAATGGCAATCCATGTACGAGAATATGAAAGGAGTGCAGTTTAATGAAGGGCTGCCTGATATGGAACAGTGGACCGGGGATAGACGTCGGCTAGTGGTAATAGATGACCTAATGTCCGAGACAGATGATAGAGTGACTAAACTATTTACTAAGGGCAGTCATCATCGCAACCTCAGTGTCATGTATATTGTTCAGAACCTTTTTCGTAAGAATAAAGAGCAAAGAACCATTAGTCTGAATTCGCATTACCTAGTAGTATTTAAGAATCCTCGAGACGGTGCACAACTTAGTAGTTTGGGAAAACAAATTTTTCCAGGGCGGGTGTCATATGTCCAAGAGAGTTTTAAGGACGCTACATCGGCTCCACACGGGTATTTGTTATTCGACCTTCGACAGGAAACACCGGATCAACTCCGTCTACGAAGTCATATATTTCCCGACCAAAGACAAGTCGTCTACGTGCCTAAATAACATGTCTAGTCAACTTAAACACAACGAATCCATGTTGCGGTATTTGGGTGAAGCCAAGCCACCTGCCGTAAAAGCTGTTATTAAAACAGCTTCCCCAGACCTCGTCCAATCAATATGTGAGTGCTGTCACAATGTATTAAAAGGTAATGTCCCCCTCACACCCGCTCAGAAGCGACGGTTGCAACGACACAAAAACAGTCTGAGAGCGCTCACTCGTAAGAAACTATCGCTCAAGAAACGGAAACAGATCTTACAAAAGGGTGGATTCATCGGCGCCCTGCTCGGACCCATCCTTAACGTATTGAAAGGTATTGTGGGTTTATAATGAAGAAAATGATCCTGGTCAATCCTCGGATGTTGGAAAAACCCTACGTACCACCCGACACACTAACCGATAGCCTACAAGACTTGTATAATCAGATGCATCAAGTCTTGGCAACAGAAGATCTACCACCCCGTGACAAAACCAGACTATATCAACAAACCTTGCAGCGGTATCTGAATCGCCTCGAGCAGCATAGGCACAAACCATTAGGTCTGGTGGATATCAAGGAACAAAAACCCGAAGTCAGCGCCTTACCGGCACCAGTAGTCGAGACACCGCCTGCTCAGCTAACACCGAAGGTAGACGAACTCAAAGCCCCAGCAGAGACACCTGTGGCTACACCGGGTTATAAACTTCGGAAGAAGAAGAAGAAGAAGATACCTACACCCCGATGGGAAAAATGGCCGCGAAATTAAGAAAATATTACTATGACCCAGAGAAACCGGGGGACTATGGTGGTGCTGTCGCTTTACATCGAAATAACAAACTTCCAGCTAAAACCATTCAGAAATGTTTACGTCATCAGGATACCTATACTCTACATAAACCGATTCGTCGTCGGTTCCAGAGACGTCAGACCATAACTGGGGGTATAAATCAACAGTTTCAAGCCGACTTGATAGATATGCAAAAATTACGAAGGTATAATGACGGTATGGCCTACCTAGTGACGTGTATCGATGTGTTTAGTAAATATGCCTGGGCCATCCCGATCCAGAAGAAAACGGGGAAAGAACTAGTGGCGGTCGTGAGTAAAATATTTGAAGAGGGCCAACCGATAAACTTTCAGACCGACAAAGGTTCAGAATTCGTCAATCGAACTTTCTTAAAATTTCTGACTGACCGAGGCGTGCATTTCTTTACCACTGAGAACGAAGATGTGAAAGCCGCCGTGGTAGAAAGATTCAACCGAACTCTTAAAGAAAAAATGTGGCGTTATTTCACCAAGACCAATGCTCAAAGCCAACAACCTTTTAAAAAAGGTTATATGTCGGGTTGGACAGAAGAACTGTTTACCGTTAGTCGTATAAACCAGACTAGTCCGGTGACGTATGTGCTAAAAGACGATTCAGGGGAGGAACTTAAAGTGTCATTCTACAAAGAAGAAATACAATTGGTGGGTGATAAAGAAATTTATCATATCGAAACAATCTTACAAGAAAGGTGGAGGAAAGGTAGTGGTAAAGAGTATTTAGTCAAGTGGTTTGGTTATCCCAATTCATTCAACAGCTGGATAGCCGACACGCAACTAGCCAGCTATGGAGACTAGTGGTATGGCCGAAGACAACCTGGAAACTATGGTGTTGCGTCCACAGACTAGGGACGGGGAAAAAACTTCGTTCTGGTCGTTTTTTGGACAACGAGTGCCGCGGCCAGAGATTGTATTCATCTGCCAAACCCTCGTTATATATAGCGTAATTGCTGTGTCACTATTCAATCTGACTCAAGGCAGCGCAGACGCAGCAGAAGGCAAACTGTGGGTCGCTCTAATGAGTAGTTGTTAGGGTTATATGCTACCTAAACCTAAGCTAGATAAACAATGAGTTTCTATTTGGTTTTACCGAGTAATACGGCGCCGGAAGTGTTCCCGAACAACCACCCAGGTCACTTTTTCGTCAAGTTGCCGCAGACTATTGAGGTGAGTCAACAATACGAAGTGGGCCTGGCCGAAATTCAATTCCCCAATACGTATTTTAACGGTTTGCCGGGGGAAATTTGGATCCAGTACTTTCCGCCCAAAGGTAGTGGTCTGGAACCTGTAACCCTTGAATGTCCACCGGGTCAGCACCCCAGAAGCTTTCATCGAGGAGCTGAATAAGTTGTGTGTCGAAACCCAAGTAGACGAGAAAGTAAACATCAAATTCACGCTACGTACACCTTGGAACAAAGTCGGAATGAAACTACTTGAAAAAGGCGCCCACGTTAAAATTAGTGAGAGGTTGAAAAAGCATGATGGGTTTTCCAACCTCAACTCTATCAGACGACAATGTCTTATTATACGGTAATGTGGAATTGGAGATGGATAGTGTCGTTAAAAATATCTACGTCTATTCTGATCTCGTAGCTGCCAGACCAGTCGGAGATGCCATGGTTCCTTTACTAAGGACTGTCCCTATATTGGATCGGTTGTTGCCGTCAGTGTATCGTGTCTACGACAAACCACACTACGTCCAGTTAAGTCGATTCTCCTTCGACACGGTGGAAATACTTTTAACTACGGAGACGGGAAAAACGATACCACTCAACGATGGGACTTCAGTGCTAATTTTACATTTTCGAGCCCGGAAACTCTCAGAGCTCGAATAGACTAAAATGTGTTTTTTATGTGCCCATCGAATAAGGCTCTTTTCCAAATATACAAACAGGGTGCTGAAATTAGACTTAGTTGGCGGATATTTTACAATTCCCCTCGACCCCACGTCAGCGAGACTGAGTCCGTTCTTTCCGGCCTGGGTGAAGTAGATTTGGACCAGGGTACGCAAAATATCTATTCCGACATTGTCACCTCGTGTGTGGTCGGCGATGTGATGGTACCATTACTACGGACTCTACCTGTCCTAGACAGATCCACCACCTCTGTATTTAGGATGTATGATAAACCACATTACATTCCACTCAGTCGGTTCTCTTTTGACACGATTGAGCCTCTTATAACCGACGAACGGGGGAAAACCTATCCCATTCGCAGGTGGGACATCGGTAGTGACGCTGCATTTTCGAACCAACAAACGTTTTTGATTTGGTTTAACCATGGTTAGACACGTGCCAATCCAACGCAATCCCAAACTATACGAGGAATATTTCTGTAATCAAGCCGGCAGCGGTCTACCCGTTTTTGTGGGTGGTCGGAGTCAGCGAGGTCATGGAATTGGTAGTTTCTTTAGTGGCCTTGGTCGAACAATTCTTCCTTGGTTGAAGACTGGTGGCAAAGCCCTTTTGCGGGAAGGGTTGGGTACGGGTTTGCAGGTGGCTCAAGACGCCCTAGCCGGTCGGAATGTCGGCGAGTCCTTCAAAGAACACGCCAGGGACGCCGGTCAACGACTGCTCCAGGGCGCTGCTCAACATATCAACCAATCAGGTAGCGGCGTCAGGAAACGAAAACGAGCCGCCCCGCCCGGTCAGCCCAGTAAAAGAATAAAACCAGCCGGCAGAAAGCGATCGGCTCATAAGAACCACCAACACCAGCGGGGACATTCGGATATTTTCTCGTAATGGCGTTAATACATCCCAAGTCGTGTGAGTGTCTACATTCTGGTCTGGATTTGTTTAGCGTGCCACCTACCCAGACGGCCGTGGAAGAAGGACAGTTTGTGGAGATTCATCCGTTGGCCACGTTAGCCTATGGGGCACCTATCGAGTTCTCCATCTCTGGTGTGGGAGAGGATTATATCATCATCATCAAGTGCCGTGCCGGCTGGCGTAGGCGTTCATGGCTCTCCATAGATCTCGGTCTTTGGTTTTCTGGATCAACTCTGCTGCTGATATTCCTCCATGCCACCGTCTCAATCCATCCAGCATCACTTCTCTTGGTCTACCTCTGCCTCTCTTCCCCTCGATCTTTCCAGTTGTTACAATGTTCTCCAATGCCTCTCTTCTCATCACATGACCGAGGAAAGCTGTTTGTCTCTGTCTTATTGTTGTATATAATGTTCTAGTTTCATTAGCCTGTTTCAGGCAGTCGTCGTTAGTTACTCTGGCAGTCCAAGGAATTCGCAACATTCGTCTCAGGAACCACATCTCTGTTGCTTCTAATTTCTTCTTAATTTGTTCATTTACATTCCAAGATTCACTGCCATACAGCAAAACTGGTTCTACATAGCATTTCAGCACTCTCTTTCTTACATTCAGTGACAGTGACTTATTGCATAAGATACTCTTCATTTTATGAAATGCGGCTTTTGCCTGCCCTATTCTGCTCCTAATCTCTGTTGTACATCTTCCATCTGATGTTATAAATGCCCCTAGGTATCTAAAATTATCAACTTGGTTAAGGATTTTCCCTTCTATTTCTATGTCACATTTTGGTGTCACCATTTTCTTTGATATTACCATTGTTACTGTTTTCTTGATATTCAAGTTGAGTCCTTTCCTTGCACTCTCTGTTACTACAACGTCTAATAATTGTTGTAGGTCTGTTGAATTATCCGCCACCAATACTGTGTCATCTGCATAGCGTATATTATTTATATTATAACCTCCAACTAGTATTCCTGGCATCTCTTTGATCTCTCTCATTATTACTTCGCTATACAGGGAGAAAAGATCTGGTGACAAGACACACCCTTGTCGTACTCCTAGCTTTATCTGTTCGTAACTACCCTCTTTATTTCCCATTTTAATTGCTGCTACTTGGTTCCAGTAAATATTCTTTATTATTCTTAAATCTTTTCCATCAGTGTTGATATCTTCCAACATTTTAATCAGTTCATCATGTTTCACTTTATCAAATGCCTTAGTATAATCTATGAAGCACAAATATATGTCCCTCTGTTTCTCTATTGACCTTTCTATTAGTGTCCGCAATGTATAAATTGCATTGTTTGTGCCCTTTCCTTCCACAAATCCATACTGTTCTTCACTAATTTCCATTTTTATTTTCTTTTTGGTTCTTCTCATTATGATTCTGAGTAGAAGCTTAGTGATATGGTTTATAAGGTTAATTGTACGAAAATCTTCACAATCAATTGCTCCTGGTCTTTTTGGTATAGCTATAAATACAGATTTCAGCATATCACTGGGTAAATATCCACTGCTGTAAATATCATTCAACATTTTGGTTAATATATCTACTCCAAATTCTCCCAATACTTCTAATTCTTCTATTGTGATTTCATCTGGCCCAGCTGTTTTTCCTTTCTTCATACGTTTCATAGCGTCAGCGACTTCTTCTTTCAGAATAGGTGGACCTTCTAAGTTACTATCTTCTGTTAATTCTGCCCTTTCTCCTTCATATAATTCTCTTATATACTCATTCCACCTCTTCATTATAGCATCTTCCTCTAATATTATCTTTCCTGTTTTTGATTTCAAACACCCTGTATTTATTCTTATTTTTTTTCCTGTAAGCTCACTGATTTGTCTGTGCATATTTTTTGTATCTTTAATGGAATTTAATTCAATTTTTTTGCATTGCTCGTTTAACCAACTTTCTTTAGCCTTCCCACATTTATCTTTTATTTCTTTATTTATCTTAGCGAATTCTTGTTTGTTATTTTTATACTGTTTTCTTTTGTCCATCAGGTTTAAGATATCTTCATTCATCCATTTTTTCTTAGCTATTTTGCCTCTCTCTGGTAATACTTCTTTGCTAGTTTGATGAATGGAGTCCCTTAACATTTCCCATTGTTCATCTATACTCTGTATTTTAGTTATTGCATTGTACCTATTTTTCACAGTCACTCTGTATTGTTCTTGCATTTCTTTATCTATTTTTAGAACCTCTTTATTAAGTCTCATGTTCTTAACCATTTTTTTCCCCTCTTTTTAATCTTACTTTTATTTGTCCACATAGTGGTACATGATCACTATTACAGTCAGCACCAGGCATTGTCTTTACATTAATTAAAGCATTTCTAAATCTTTTATTAATTAGTATGTAGTCAATTTGGTTGCGTATATTCTTATCAGGGCTTATCCATGTGTACAGTCGTCTTTTATGGTGTTTAAACCATGTGTTTCCAATTATCATATCATTGATATTTGCCCATTCTATTAGCTTTTCCCCTCTTTCATTTCTTGTACCTAAACCATAATTCCCCACTACATCCTCCATTTTTCCCTTTCCTACTTTTGCATTAAAATCACCAAGTATTATCTTTATTTCTTGTGATCCAATTTGAGCCATCGCCATTTCTATTTCGCCGTAAAAGTGTTGTATTTCTTCATCACTACTGCTTGCTGTTGGTGCATATACTTGTATAATATTTATGTCTATTGGTTTGCCTTTGATATTTACCATAATAACTCTATCTGAAATACACCAGTATCCATTAATTGACTTGGCTGTTTTTTCATCTAATATTATTCCTACCCCTTTCTCATGTGTCTCCCCTCCAGAATAAATTATTGTGTGATTGTCAGCTATAATTTTGCCCGATCCCTTCCATCTCATCTCACTAACGCCTAGTATATTCATTTTCATGCTATCCATCTCACTTAGAACATTGGTCAACTTTCCTAGCTCATTTAATGTCCTAACATTCCATGTTCCTACTCTAAATTTATTTATTTTAGTTAAGATTTTGCCATCAGTAGCTGGATGACGGTCTGGTGTCACCTGTGGCTCATGACTGTCCCTACCGGACGAGGATGCCCTAAGACAGCCATTAACGTCCTTCACTAACTTTGATTTATGTTTTGCCATGAAGTCTTGGGAAGATAATGTGGTGGTTTCCCCTTGCCTTCCACATTCTATAGGATTATATAGATTTGTTTAATACTTTTCTGCAAGTGAGGGCCAAAGTTACACTTCCCAACGGTGACGACCTACCGAACACCGCCGAAGTCGGTCCCATAAATTATTATTTGCATAGTTTGTTTTCTCAAGTAGACGTGTCTTTGAACGACACTCTTATTTCACCGAGTGAAAATTCGTATCCGTACCGGGCCTACTTGGAAGCTCTTCTGAATTATGGTGAAGAGGCCAAAAAGAGTCATCTGACGTCAGCACTATACTACCCAGATACTCCTTTGTATATGACAGACACGAAGGGTGAAACCAATAAAGGTCTAGCCAAAAGACTATCTTTAGCCAGCTCTAGTGTGGCGATGGATATGATGGGCCGTCTACATTCCGATATTTTCAATCAGGACAGGTACATGCTGAATGGGGTCGATATCAAAATCAAACTAACCCCCTCAAAATCTGTCTTTAATTTGATTGCCACGGATGTAAACGGTGGTTACAAAAGTGTCATTACTCATGCCACCCTCTTGGTGAGGAAAGCTAAGTTAAATCCAGCTATCTCTCTGGCTCATGAAAAAGCCTTATTGAGAGCCAATGCCAAGTATCCCATTAAAAGGGTAGTGGTAAAAACCCTTTCTATCCCGAAAGGTATGTTTTCCCACACGCAAGATAACCTCTTCCTCAGCCAGACGCCGACCCGGGTGGTGATCGGCTTAGTGAATGCGTCGTGTTTCAACGGCGAGCTAAACACGAACCCCTTCATATTTAATCATTATCAGTTAAACTATTTGAGTTTGATGGTAGATGGGCGTAGTGTCACAGGCAAACCCTTAACCATGAATTATACCACAGGTCAGTATGCGCGAGCTTTCCATGGTACCAATTTGGCCCTCGGTCTGACCGGTAAGGATGTCGGGAATGGTATCAATTTTGAGAGTTTCAGTCAAGGGTTCGCTCTCTACGCTTTTGATCTGACTCCCAGTATATTAGACGGGGAGCAGTTTGAACTGGCCAAATCCGGTCCACTGTCACTGGAACTTAAGTTTGCCGTTATAACGGATGCACCTCTACAAGTCATCATATACGTGGAACTCGACTCGGTTCTAGAAATTTCCAAGACTTGCCTCAAGTGCTAACCGATTACGTAGCATAATGGATACCCAACACCTAAGACAGTTACTCATGTCTGACCCGTTTGTTCGACGACTTTCGCTAGTCAACGTATGTGCTAGAGATCAATTGCCTAGACACATTGATAGAACACAACCAGCTGCTTTTATCGTCAACACCGACACCAGTGCTTACTCTGGGTCACATTGGATCGCCCTATATTTCGATGGCCTAGGTCAGTTTGAATATTTCGATTCGTTTGGTTTGTCGCCATTACACGCCGACATTATCCGCTTTATACGATGTAACTCGGACCAATCACCTATGTACAATACCCGTATGTTACAAGACATCAATAACGCCACTTGCGGGCTGTACGCCCTGTATTTTCTGGTGATGAAATGCCGCGGCGCGAGCATGTCGCGTATCCTGCAGCCGTTTGGTCACAGACAACACGTGAATGACCGCCTCGTGTTTCGATTGGTTAGCCCGTGGTTGAAAAAGACAAGTCCAGACACGTTTAAAATCAATCGATAAACTATGTCCTATAAAATGAGACGAACTGGCCACATTCGTGTTTCGTGCCAGCCACGCTCAAGATGTCTACAGCTACCTGGATATTCATGTCAAGAACTGATGAAATGCCCAGACCACTAGCCAACGGTTTGAAAGCGGCGACAGTTTCTCAATACCGAGGCACTACGACGCTACATTTACGCAAGTATTTTGGTGTCTCTGAGCTCAAGTACCCGACCAAGGTGGGAATTACACTCACGAGAGCAGAGTTTGAGTCTCTCCTATCAATGAAGGATGACATTCTAGAGGATTTCGATAAACTAACTTACCAACCACCCGAGGTGTCTAGTAAAGACCAGTCTACCTACACTCAAGACCCCATGACGTTTTATCAAGACCAGTCTACCTACAACCCAGACGTACCTGAACCGATTACCTATGACTACAGTCAAGACATGCCACTGAATGACCAGACAGCTTTCTACAGTAATCAAATCCCGCTGATCCCTTTGGGCCGTAAACGACACAAGCTTTAGATGTTGTAACCGAATAGGTGTTGTCTACCAATAAAATGCGTGTGAAAATGTTACCTTTTTTGTTTGTTTTTTTATTTTTAATGTTTTATGTCGTATTTTTTATGTCGTACCTACAATTACTTCACCACACCCACTATGATGAGTCACCAGACCACACCCCTGACCACCACGTCACCTCTGATGAGTCACTTGACCACACCCCTGACCGCCTACTTAAAATACCTGAAGAGTTATCGCCCTTTGTGGATCAGGATCGATAAATGGTTGATATATATAAGATCCACAAAACAAGGTGCTTTTGTACCTATATACTACTCACATGTTCTCTGAAGCTCTGCCCAGGCATTGTGATTGAATTTTGGCCAAATTCTAACTCACATACTTTGGTCTGTCAAGACTGCAAGGTGCCACTCACTCACAGATACAAAAGCAGGATGGAATAACTTGGATCTTACAAACAGAAGAGCTGGATAGAACAACTTAGATCCTACCGATACAAGAATGTGATATAACAACTTAGATCTTACAGATATAAAAGCTGGATAGAACAACTTAGATCTTACCGATACAAGAATGGGATATAGCAACTTAGATCTTACAGATACAAAAGCAGGATAGAACAAACTGGATCTTACTTATAGAAATTAAGTTCTTTTAAGCCAGTTATTTAGTGAGCATGTGTTATAAGTCTCACGGAGCTGATCCACGACTCTGGTGATCGAGTGAGATGGTAGAACATGACCGCCCACGCTTACCGGCATGGCACATGATGGAGGGATGGATGGATGTTACAAGTCTGCCCTGCAACAATCAACGCAAGGACTGTTACAGATAATGTGCATACACTGTTTGATGTAATAAATGTTTTATTCAAACACATATATTTTAAATTAAATAGTAATGACACAGCACATCATTTGCAAATGTACAAGTATTATAACTGAACATCTTCAACTCTTAAAGGATCTCAGGTCAGTATTTGGGGGAGGTTATTTCCAAGTCTTAATGACAGGTCAGAATCCAAGCTCAATTTTTAAAGGCCCTTTGACACATCTTCAGGCTTATTTGGCATATGGTGCAAAAGCAATATTTTTATAGTATCAGTCAGTGCTCTATGTAAGATGTGGCTGCCTTCACTTTATAAGATCAATCAGTGCTCCGGGTAAGATGTGGCTGCCTACACTTTATAGATCAGTCAGCGCTCTAGGTAAGATGTGGCTGCCTTCACTTTATAGATCAGTCAGCGCTCTAGGTAAGATGTGGCTGCCTTCAGTTCCCAAGACATTCCCTCGTACCCATTGTGGTCTGGGAGCCCTGGTCAATTAAAAAAATCTGTCTTGATGCAAATTCGAGCCGATGACCGCCAGGCTGGCAGACAAGCGTGAAAACTTCAGGGACTGCCTGCTGGGGCAGTGGGTCGGAATTAATCCACAAGCAAGAGTAGAATTGTTGTTTCCTACCAGTACAGCTATGGGGTGGATCCGGCCCCATAAAAATGGGTTACATTAGTTGCATATCCTTTACATAACATCGCAGTCAATTCCAGCATTTATTTTGGCTGTTTGTGATTTCTTGGCAAGTTTACGTTCAGTAGTTTGCCGTTGCTTCTGAACAACCGACACTCATACTTTTGTATGGAAACCAACACAAGGCGGTCTGCTGCCAAATCGCCTGCAGCTGTGTTTTGAGTGCGGGATTATGGATTGTATTCATAACCCCTTCGCCACAGAGAGTACCAGGCAATTATGGGGAAGGAACGATGCTGAGGAAGGGAATTGTACTGGTCACCCTAATCTCGTATGTCATGGTCTAGATTATGTGATGGCCAAAGACTCCACCCCACCAGCAGTATCTGCTATAGTACTACCTTCATATATATATATATATATATATATATATATATATATATATATATATATATATATATATATATATATATATATATTTCATATCCTTTTTACAGGACATCGCTGTCAACGCCAGCATTTTACTGCTGTTGAAACAAGCAAATGTAGCTATGTTTTGAGAAATGGAAATGTCTCTATTTCCACAATCATGGTGTTAAAATTTGACCTAATACATCTACTTGCTATCTAATATTTTGTAGATACAGGAGACAATGGCGGAGCTAGAAGGCGACCAAAGGCAGTGGTTGCTGTCCCTGTACCCTATTTTTGAAAAGTGGCGCCTAGTTCACTTGTCCAACAGAAGTCATCCCGGACGTTCACCTAGAGATTTTGAACAAACGCATTCGTAGGCTGGCTCACCTAACCTTTGAACCTAACTACAACTCTTGACAGAAGACATTTGAATGCACTGCAATAATATAATCACAAACAGCATTATCATGGAGGAAATAATATTCAATTGAAAAACAAAAAGTTCCCATATATGGCACCTGTAAGAAGTATCTACAAGAAAAGATAAAATAATTTAACAGTCCACCAGTTTAAAAAAAATAGTTATTATGAAATTCTTAACTGATTAAAAACAAAGATAACACTTAAGAATAAATGTGTAGGCATACTTCTTCTTCTCCTTCTTCTGGTGGGATTTAATAGTCCCCACAACCAGACATGCCAAGCCTTCTGTACTTCAATCAATCAATCATGTGTCAGCTTCACAATGAAGGTTGGCTGCAATGGATCTCCAACACTGTCTGTCTCTCGCCATGAATATACATTCTGTCAGGCTGATGTTCGTCCATCTCTTGATGTTATCTTCCCACTTGTATTGTTTTCTACCTCTTGCTCGCTTGCCCTCAACCTTGCCCTCCAGTAAGGTTGTTATAAGAGTATCATGCCTTTTAACATGGCAAAAATATTTCACTTGCCGCCTCCTTATTTCTTTCATCAACTCTCTTTTCATTCCCAGTTTTTCTAGAACCTCTGCATTTGACGGTTTTTGTTTCCATAAAATATGACATATTTGTCTGTATATCCACATCTCCAGGGCCTCTATGTGACTTTCTAGTTGCTTGTTCTTCTTCTTCTTCTGCGTTCATCCAGAGAGTTTTTTTCGGACGTGATTGCGTCGTGCCTGTTTACAGCAGAGCTGCGTTCTTGCGCCGTTAGGAGACACATCCGACTTCTGCGGGCATTTATTGACCGGGTTAACCTTCCCGGTCTACTATCTGCATTCTACTATCTGCATTCTCCAATGTCTACAATGATGTCTACTATCTGCATTCTCCAATGCTTGTTCTGAATTTGGTTTAACAATTAGCAAAAAGAAGACACAGATTATGTCACAAGGTGCACATGGGGTACCATCAATCTTTATTGACGACGCCGAACTAGAGATAGTAGACCATTTTACATATCTAGGATCAGTGGTAAATAGCAAATTATCCCTAGATCAGGAAATCAACATCCGGATTGGTAAGGCAGCAACAACAATGAACAGGTTAAGAAAAAGAGTCTGGGAGAACAGGAAGCTTACTGCCAAAACAAAAGTACTTGTCTATCAAGCCTGTGTCCTTAGTACTCTTCTCTATGGCAGTGAAACCTGGACAACTTACTCACACCAAGAGAACAATTTAAACAGCTTTCATATGCGGTGTCTGCGAAGAATTCTTGGTATTAAGTGGCAAGACAAAATCACAAATACTGAAGTATTGGAAAGATCAGGTTGTGTGACAGTTTATTCCATGCTCAGTCTTCGTAGACTTAGATGGATAGGACATCTTAGGAGGATGGATGATGGTAGAATACCAAAGGATATCTTTTTTGGTGAATTACAGATGGGTAAGAGATCTCAGGGTCGGCCTCTACTACGATACAAAGATGTGTGTAAGCGGGACATGATTGATACAGGCATTGATAATGCACATTGGGAGCAAGTCGCCGCTGAACGTGTTGCATGGAGGGCAAATATCAGAAATGGAATAAAGTCAAAGGAGAAAATTATTGCAGAAAAGTCACACACCAAGCGTTTGAGACGTAAGACGGTGCATGATGGTGGAAATGACCACGTGTTCACATGCACCCACTGTGAACGGACATTTACAGCGCAAATTGGCCTTATCAGTCACACTCGCTACCGCCATAGTTAAAAGTTATTATGCCTTTTTAGAGCACAAACTATCGTCTGTCAAGACGGCAAGGTGCCAATGTGTGTGTGTGTGTGTAACCTTCCCGGGTTGCTTGTTCAATGTCATGACTTCCGCGCCATACAGTAGCATTGAATATATGCAGCATTTGACAATGCTCATTTTTAATGCATTGTTAATCTCTCTAGATGTCAATACTGATTTCACACCGTTGAAAGCATTTTTGGTCATTCCTAGTTTCTTTTTGATTTCTGTACTTCAAAACAAAAGAAGAATCTACAATGTCCTGAAGTAGCTATGTAGCTATGTATTTCTTTCTTAGTTAACATTTATGTTCATGTTAGTTAGTCGACAGATCATCCTCACCGCACATCAAACCATTCAGTCCATAAGTGCTCAGATGCCCTCCTCAATCTCTCTCTCAGCAAGTAGCAGCAGACGACACCAGTTCTGTGTTGGTTTTCTATTATTATTTAGCCCCCCCCCCCCTGCACAGCTCACTTGCCTGGCTTCAACACTTTTGACTCTATGTTCTTTCAGTCAGTTCAAGGTTGCAGATTTCCAGTCATCACTTAAATGCTCATGCATTACACTCCAGAACAACTTGTGGGGTTGGTTGATGCTCTAATCCTGGCAAGATTTCATGCCTTCTTTCTTATCTGGGGCAGGCCTAAGTGCCTTCACATTTTGTGGTGTATCGGGTAATTGAACCCACGGACATTAGGTATGCTACCTGCTATTCTATGTAAACCTGGCTGTTGTGGGAGAATATCTGTATTTATATGTAATATATATCACAATCATCAGCATCATGTGCCTTGCCAATGTGGGTGGTTATGCTTCTCCAAAGTTCGTATTCTTTGGCACAATATTTCAGTTCATCTTTCCATGCTTGATTCATTTGTATGTGTGTGTGTGTGTGTGTGTACGTGCGCGTGTACCTGCCTGCGTGTGTGTGCATGCGTGTAATGGTGATGGAATGACAAATACTGATGTTTCAAATACCCCAAAATGTCTTACAAAAGTGGTAATAATATAAAAATATAAATCTTAAAAGAAAATACTTTTCAGATAATGAAATGACAAATTATGATGTATATACAACCGACTAAAAAGACTTAAAAAACAAGGAATAAAATGTGCCAACATTTTTTATTGTATTAATACTGCTGGTTACCGGGAAGGTTAACCCGGTCAACAAATGCCAGCAGAAGTCGGATGTGTCGACACTATCAGCATAGTCACCTGTCAACTACACTAACATGTCTGATTGTGTATTTATTACTACAAGTATCCCTTGTTAGTTTAGTGTCAATAATTACAAGTATTATCAATGTTGCCAAGCTGGATTTATAGTGAGGTGCTATCTTCAAAACACTTCACACTAGCCTTCAGACCGAACAACGAAGACTTTTCAAAGTGTCCATTATTAGGATTTGTCATAAAATGTGAAACCATTTCAACACATCTGACTTCATAACTGTCTCAGAGATCAGCATGGCTGAATGGATAAGAGCGTCTGTTCTTATACATCCTGTGTGCTGTAACAAGATATCGGGTTCAACCCCTACACTGGTCAGTTGAATTAAAATGTTGACTTTCTCGTCCTTGACTTGGGGACGTAAATTACACATGCAAGAAGTCGGAGTGGGTTCGCCTGATGGTGAGGGACACTGGTGATAGGAAAAGCTAATCCACACACAAAAATCAGTCCAGTGCACTAGAAGTTATAGCACACGAAGGGACTACACTTGAGTTAAAATGAATGAAATAATACAAATAAATAACCATCTCAGAACACCCTGTTTATTATAAAAGCCTATGAAATCACAGAAAATATAATAATACCATATAAACCTTGTATTGCGAACACATTTACGATCAGCACTAACAATAACAACACAATCTTATCATAACCTCATTAATACCCTGACTGCTTAGATAGCTGTATCATTTTATTGCAGGGAGGAAAACACATCCAAATCAAAAATACAGAAATATATATTGTTATTGTAATGAAACAATCTATTGAAATAATACAGCCCTTTTTCCAAAGTAAGCTCCACGATAATTAAGCAAAAGCAAAAATGTATAGAGTACAATCAAAAGAGTTAAGAAATTTCTTAATAATAAAAACTGCCCTTATTCATGTACATTTAGCAGCAAATATGAACAACCAGCCATCAACATTATGGGCATCATTAAGAAATTATGGATAGGGATGCGGTTCTGATGTCAGTTCTTGATGTTCGCAACGGTACTGGAAGAGGAAGACTGACCATCTATTCGTCCGTAAAGCTTGCTGTGGGTTTGCGAAGATATCAGACCATCACATTTTGTAGGAATGAATGCACAGATGATTAAGTGGCCAATCTTTCCCCTGCTGCAGTGATCGTTGAGAACTACTTCTTCTTCGTCTTTCGTTCGCTTGAAATATGTCTATATCTGCAATGTTGTCTGCGCTGAGAACTGACATCGGACACTCGTCCAACTGCACTCTCGCCTTTGTCAGCGTAACATCTTAACCATGGAAAAAACAAGCCTCAAATCAGGAACCTGCTGTGGCTATGTGACGTGTTAGAACAATCACATTTTGTAGGCCTGAGTGCATGCAGGAATGGGTGAGTCTTTCAAGTGTGATATTAACAAGTGCTGCCTGAAAAAAACATGTGCTGCTCTCACTTTTGGATGCTTTTCCCCAATGGTATCACTGTTCTGCACATAATTCCTGTAGCATTGGTAAGCATTATAGATATTCCATAATGTCAATATTCTGATTTATTGAGCTCAAACTTGCTAGAAAAATCGTGAGCATTATACATGTAAATACTGTAATAGATGACTAACATCCTGGCAAGAGTACAATGAAGTGAGAACATAAATTGAAAAGTAATGTAATTATGCTGTAAAAAGGACTAGCTTGCCAAAACGAATCATTTCAGTGTCTTAATGAAAAGACGTGGCCAGAAAAAGAAACTATGAACAATATAGAAGATGACCAGCCAGGCACATTGGAGAGAAAATAATCTATTGTGTTTTAAAATCCTGCCACAGATTAAAAAATGTTTCTATCTTTTGAAACAAGATGATTGAGAAGTGTCACCGTTTTGCTTTGTGTATCTTAGCTAATCATTCACATGTTGAGTTTATTTATCTTCTCACCAATAAATACACTATAAATAGCAGAATCGTCTGAAAAATGGTTCAGTTTATTACAATCATCTCTTGTTGATTTAGAGTGGCAGCGATTGCAAGTGAATATCAGATAAGTAACAGGACGATAGAAGTAGAAAGGCACTGTTGTTGGTTCAAATGCCATTAACAATTACTGTCTCTAGAACGTGACTTGAGATAACATAATACAACATCAGCAACAATCAATGGTCCAGGGTGTCACAAAATTTAGCAACATACTGAAGCGTAAACATGAACATGAAGGTGGGTAATCACTTCTTTGAGGCATTATTTATTCGCCCACAGTTCAAGGTTGTTGCAATACTCAATCTGACAAATGACAAATTATAATTTGCTGATACCGTGCCTGTTATGGCCAGGCGGGACGGTAATGATAATATTAAATATAAATAATACACTGTTGAGCATCCTAAACCTTGCAACTATCAAGTCCGTGCCCCAGTCCTTGTGTCCTTCACTAATCTGTCTGTGTCCTCTTGCTGTGACGTTCTAAGTCTCATTTTGATATGGTCGCATCTGTCCATGATTTCGGGCTCATATGCCTCATGCATTAATACTTTCGTTCTCTTCTCCAATATTCATTGGCCATGATAATGTCGTCCTGCCAGTATATAATCTATTTCGCTCCAGAGAACTGAAACGTGCTGCTTCGTCTGTCAAGCTCTAAGATCTGACTGTTTGTTGTTGTTGACAATTATTCTGACGTTTTCTCCTTTCTACGTCAGCTGGTTAGTTTCTAATACAATTTGGTTCGCGATTTACTCACGAACTTTATTTTACGTCATTTTATCTGCTCTGCTACTTGGCAGCATGCCCCCTCCCCTTTGAAAATGGTGTAACCATTTTATACTGTAGTCAGTTCATATAGCCTGACAAGTAGCAGTTCAGAGTCCATGAGTCATATGTTAGAACTACATCGGCCATGTACTCAGAATGGACAAGACAAAACTCCCCTACCAAGCCCTCATATGGTCACCAGTAGGGAAAAGAAAATGGGAAAGACCAAGAGAGACCCTGCATAGAACCATCATCAGAGAAGGCTCATTCAACGACCAAGTGAACATCCAAGATCTACAACAGGTAGCAGCGAACCGCCAGACATGGAGAACCATGACTTCTGCCCTATGCGCCGACTTAGGCTCAAGAGGAAAGACTAACTAACTAACACATCTGACACAGGAATACATTTATGTAGGAAAACTATATGACTTTTCCATGACACAAAGAAAGCCAATGGGACCTATATAACTAAGGAAAGGACTCTTTTACATGTCATAAGGGCCTATATAACTAAGGAAAGGACTCTTTTACACGTCATAATCAATCAATCAATCATGTGCCATGCCGGAAAGCGTGGGCGGTCATGACTCGCCATTTCACTCGATCACCAGTGTCGTGGATCAGCTCAGTGTTCCTGTCTCGTCCATGCCATGTGGCCAAGCCATCCAGGTATTTTCCTCTCGGTCTTCCTCTTGGTCTGTTCCCCTCGATCTTGCCAGTTGTCACTAAGTTCTCCAACCCATTTCTTCTCATAACATGTCCAAAAAATTTTGACTGTCTACGTCTAATTTCTCTAATCAGTCTACGATGTTCATTTGTCTCCTGTAGTACTTGGTCATTGGTTTTTCTGTCTGTCCATGGTATTCTTTGCATTTTCCTCAGAAACCACATTTCTGCAGCCATCAGATGCTTTTCAGCTTGACTGCTCATTGTCCAAGTTTCACATCCATACAAAAGAACAGGCTCTATGTATCCCCTCAACACTCTTTTTCTTGTTTCAATTGACATCTTTTTATTGGTCAGAATGTTTTTCATCTTGCTAAAGGCTACTTTCGCCATGGCGATTCTTGTTCTAATCTCTTCAAGGCATCTCCCATCAGATGTTATAACTGTTCCAAGATAATTGTACCGATTCACTTGTTGAAGAATATTTCCATTTACTCGTATATTACATTGTGGCACTTCTTCCTTCCTACTGACGACCATAACCTGAGTCTTTTTACAATTTAATTCTAACCCCAGTTGCTCACTGTGTACAACAACCGCATCTACTAATTGTTGCAGGTCCTGCACATTGTCTGAAATTAATACTGTATCATCTGCATATCTAATGTTATTGATGTTTCGTCCTCCAATGCTGATTCCATTTATATCCTCTACATTTCTGAAAATATTTTCACTGTACAGGGAAAAAAGATCTGGAGACATCACACATCCCTGCCTAACACCTCTCTTAATTGGCTGATACTGTCCCACTTCATTATCAATCCTTATTGCAGCTTGTTGTTTCCAATATATGTTTTTTTATAAGTCTAATGTCTTTCCCATCAATTTGTAGATCTGCAAGCATATCCACCATGCTGACATGTCTAACGCTATCAACAGCCTTTGTATAGTCAATAAAGCAAAGATGTATATCCTTGTTTACTTCTATAGCACGTTCAATAACTGTTCGCAGCATATACACGTCATAAGGGCCTATATAAGTAAGGAAAGGACTCTTTTACACGTCATAAGGACCTATATAACTAAGGAAAGGACTTTTATACACGTTATAAGGCACACTGGATATGTTGTGCTAGACCCATACTTGTAATGACCAATCAACCTCTATGGTTGATGTGGTCAGTGTCAGGCCTGCAGCCTTTACATCCCAGGACATTTTCTGATAGCCATGTTGGGCTGGGTCAACCTGGGAGTAAAGGTCAATTTAAAAATGTTAAATCTGTCCTGAATGAATCTGAACCCATGACAACTTTTTGACTATAGTCATAATGACATCAGCACAGCAAGCAATGTTGTCATAGTTTTCTTATTCATGCCGTTGGACGTTAACACTTTGCCACATCTAAACATATGTTCGTGTATAAGTTTGAAGCCTGGAGACGAGAGCAGGAAAGCTCTCAGTTCACAGCTATATTTACTGCTGTCATTGTGTCTACCCAGGCCAGCTTCAGCCTTATGTACTGGAATACAGTAGTGGAGCCACTGACATCATCACCCACCATGTGCCTGGCGAGGAGGCACAGATGTTCACGTCCCTGCACAGATATCATTTCCTGGATCAATTCCACTGTTGACACATCCTTTTATATCAACAATCAATGAAATGAAATCAAGCAACGTTTCTCTTGATCTGTCAGTGCTGCTGCTGATCTTTCCAGTCAACATAATGTTCACCAATGCTTCTTCTCTCATTATTTGACCAAAGATCATTGCTTGTCACATTCTGGTAGTTGTGTATCATTATACATGAGAGCAGTTCAAACAGAAGAACTGTTAGCTAACTCATTCTGCAGCAAGCAACACAGGAGTTAACAATTATGGGTTACTTCGTACATGTATGCTTTTCTCAGTTTGTACTGTCCTATCCAGTTGTTACATTAACCCACTCTATCATAATTGTCCCTTTAACTCTTCTATCCATTGGGTGTCTTATTTTCAGCCCTGTAAACCCAAGAATTTATTATTTAAAATAAGCACTGGTTAGGACAGAACATATTAAAGTAGGCACTTGTTAGGACAGAAAGAGTTACAGTAAACACTGGTTATGATAGAACAAGTTATCTTTAAACCACTAGTTAAGATACAATGAGTTAAATTAACCACTAGTTAGGATACAATGAGTTAAATTAATCACTAGTTAGGAAACAATGAGTTAAATTAATCACTAGTTAGGATACAATGAGTTAAATTAATCACTAGTTAGGATACATTGAGTTAAATTAACCACTAGTTAGGATACACAGATTTAAATGAATCACTAGTTAGGATTGAACAAGCTACTTCATACATGTTATGCTTTTCTCAGCTTCTCATGTCCTATCCAGTTGTTACATTTCAACCCTTCTATTCATAGGTCTATTATTTTCAGCCCTGAAAATCCAAGTATATATTATTTAAAGTATGCACTGGTTAGGAAAGAATGAATTAAAGTAACCACTGATTAGGAAAAATGAGTTAAAGTATTAAGTGGTTAGTAAAGAATGAATTAAAGTAACCACTGGTTAGGATAGAATGAGTAAATGTAGTGACTAGTTAAGATAGAAAGAGTTAAATTATCCACTAGTTAGAAAACGATGGGCTAAATAAACCGCTAGTTAGGATAGAACAAGTTAAATTAACCATTAAGAGAGAATGAGTTAAATTAACCATTAGTTAGGATAAAACTTTTGGATTGTTTTAAAAGTTGAATTAACTACTAGTTAGTGTAGAATAAGTTATTAAAGTAATAGATGCCTGGGATTGAAAGACAGTTGCTTGCAGTAGTTTGAGAGATGTTCAATTAAAGGCAGCATATATATTCAATATTTGGATATAAAAAATATAAGATTAAACAAGTAAAGAAAGACTTCAACGTGCAATATAACAATTAAAGACACAGATTCAGGGAGTATACAAAAATAAGAGCTTATACTCATAGTTTACTGGAGTATTAAAAGTAAGGATTTCAGCTGAACATTGAAACAAAGATGTGCAACAAAGCAGATAAAAGCATGATTTTAGCTTCAAAGCCATAAAATATAAATTGGAAGAGATCAGAAATAAAATCCTGCAATTTGGCACACATATATGAAATAAAGACTTGATGTGCCTTAGATAAGATATGCAGATTAACATATATAATAAATACAGATATGAAACTTAACACAGATAATATATAAAGGTCTACAACTTTATACTGATAATAAATAAACCTGCAACATGACACAGATAGGAAATAAATACCTGAAACTTGGCACAGATAAGAAAAAAAAAAGACCTGCAACAAGACACTGATGAGAAATAAAGACCTGCGACATGACATAAATCTGAAATAAAGAAATGCAACATGATATACATCCGAAATAAATACCTGCAACATGACACAGATAAGAAATAAAGATCTGCAACATGACACACATAATAAATAGACCTGCAACCTAACACAGAAAAGAAATAAAGACCTGCAATTTAATAATAATAATAAACAGACCTGCAAAACGACAGATAAAATATGAAGACCTACAGATTAACAGACATAAGAAATAAAGACCTAAAGCTTGAGGAAAACGAGTTAAGAAAAGATAAGTCTGAGACAATAAACAATATAAAGAAAATAAGTCTAAAATAATTCACCGCGACTACCAACAATGTGCTCATATTCAGACCCTGAAGATAGAAACCGGAAGTATATGTGCACCAAAAATGACTGAGAAACAACATGAGTTTATAAATATGGATCCCCAAAATTCTTCATCAACAATCTTCACTGGCTGACGTCTGTTGGGCAGCTCAACTAAGCAGTGATTTCTTCCAGTGAACGCATCTCCATGATATGCTTAAAACTGAAAGGCAGGAACTGGTAGCCTTCACCCTTGTAGAACTTGGATTGGAACTCCACCCAGTGAAGTCGAAGGGTGTGCAGGAAGGCACTGAGCCCCTCCATCAGCAGCAAGATGGCCACGGTTAAGTTTGCCCAAAAGAAGAAGACAATGAACATGGAGATGCTACTTCCATAGTTTCCCAGCATGTGCAGTCCATTTTGCAACACCATGGTCCAAAGTACTTCAGACAGTTCTGTAAAAAAAAAACACAAGTTCAAGGTGATTAAAATCAGTTATAATGCAAATGAATCTGTACTATGGTTAGTACATGGTCACAACACATTCTTCTTCTTCTTCTTCTTCAGCGTTCTGAGCCATTGAGGTTCTTTGCTGCAGATACAATCCGTCTCCATTCGTCTCTCTGGTTGACCTTCTCTTGCCAGTCGTTGATTCCAAGTGCTTGTAGGTCTGTGTATATATTATCTTTCCACCGTCTTCTTGGTCTACCTCGGGGTTTACGGTAATTTAATTCCTGAGTGTAAGCGAGTTTTGTTTTCCTATTATCTTCCATTCTTTCTATATGCCCCAGCCATTGTAGTCTATTAGCCTTCATGATAGCAGTGATTAGCAGGGACTTAAACAGATCATAAATGTCTTTGTTACTTCTTCTTTTCCACTCTCCACTTTGTGTATCCCTAATGGGTCCAAAGATGCGTCTTAAAACTAAGTTCTCAAAGGTTTGTAGCAAGGCTTCGTCTCCTTTCGTTGTACTCCAGGTTTCAGAGCCATACAGCACAACTGGTCTGATCAGTGTTTTGTATATTGTGATCTTGGTGTTACGAGATAGCGCATTTGATGTTAGTAAATGTTGTAGTACATAGTATATCTTATTTCCAGAATTGATTCTAGTTTGTATTTCTTCCCTTATGATGTTAGAGCAGTTAAAGATTGTACCCAGGTATTTGTATGTGTCCGTTCTTTTAATGGTCATATTATCTATTTGTATGTGGCCAGAGTTTTTAGCCATGGTCACAACACATGCAAACAAATTAAAGTAATGTTTTCTGGAAGATGCATTTGTCCTGTGCCATCATACGCATGTAGTCATGGATAATTTTACAATCAGTGAAGAAGAACATCTGGAATTTTGAACTTAAATTTACAGAGACATCCTTACATTACCATGGACCAAGAAGATCTTCTTCTTCTTCTTCTTCTTTAACTTCTTCGTACACCTTCAGATATCAATACGAACCAAGTCAAAGAAATCAGTCAACTTGAGCTTGTTGACATCTCAACGGAATTTGCTCACAAAGTTTGAGAACTGCTTCTCTAAAACATGGCTCATCCTGACCACAATAACATGTAAGAAAGCATTTGAATGATCTATCACACTGAGGAACAAAGTTATACATCCCTGAAAAACACACACCACTTCAATATTCAGTACTGGCATCAAACACAAACCTTCACCTTACAGTCAACTTACGGGCATGAGCCAATGAGAGAGCCCACAATCTCAGGTAGGAAGCAGTGTTAGAAATGCATCCCAGGCAAAATTCAATGGTTTCGATGGCTTGATGAATAATTATCTCACCAGTTTCCTGCAATATCATCATAATAACTTGTTTCAGTAATTGACAATATCATAAACTTTGAATACCTTGGCTCCAAGTCAACAACGATGGCAACCATTCAAAGGGAGGCAGACATAGTCTGGCCATGGCAATACAGAGATTAAACAATATTAATTGATTCAGTGCAGAGGGATTATTAATCATCACAAGTGGTTCTGCATATCTGCTATTGGCTTATATTATTGCCATAATTTTGTCATTGCATTATTTGTTTCTCTTCTCGATATCTTCTTCAATTTTAATGCTCAGTAAACAGAAATTTACACCGGAGACTTCCTTCATTCCAATTTATTGGATATCAGTTACGTTAGCTCAAAGTTGTGAAACAAATCTCCATTATTTTGTGGTTAATTTTCTGATTTTAGAAATGGCAACATCCACTAGTTCTCGATTGTATCAATTTACATCAGATTATTGTTTGAACAATTTTTAAATGATAGTGTGGCTGAGTGGCTACAATGCGGAATACTCCTTTGGGAGACTCGGGTTCGAATCCTCGGTAAGGTTTTTTTCTGTCGGCAAAAAGAAAGCTCTAACCTGCACAGTTCACAGCAGTGACTGCACTAGCCAGGCGGCCTTAATTCCACAAGTTTCAAGACCTCCCTGCCATACACCACAAGGTACTATATTGGCAGTAAATGGTAGATTTGTGACAGATTCTGATTTAAATTACTTTGTTAAAGATTCTGATAGCACGTCCAGTAATATAGTTATTAAGTAAAATTTTTTAGCAGACTGTGAAAGGGAAAATAAAACTGATAGAGAAAGTACATCATCTTATGATAGAACATGTCAAATTATATTTCTAATGGACCACACTTGTATCCCTAACTTTGCTTTGCCTATCACAAATAAGCTGAGCAGTATTGTAAATAATTAAAACAATAGAAAATAGCATATATATTGGTTCTCATTCTACTGAGTACAGATCTGTCCAATGTTATCCTAAGTTTTAAAAACTTTGTGTGAAAATAATGTGCTTCAAAATATGATGTTATACTTATATTCTGATGGTATTAAGTAGCAGCTCTTGTGATAATTGTGAAGAAGAGTAGTGTGATGTTAATTTAATTGGATTATCTTCACAAAATGAAGGAAATTTGCCTTGTAAGTGAACAATTTAATAATTTCTCCCTTTTTTTCAGTAAATCTTAGATATTTAACATCATTTAAAAGCATTTTTTTTTCTTCAAATTTTTCATAAAATATCACTATGGTAATTTTCCTCATCCAACCCCCTTAATTTCATATATCTGCTACCATATTAACAACTTTTAAGCCAATACTGTCACACACCCCTACTTCCCATTTTCTGTCATCCATTTTTGTTCGGTCCAAACCAACTTTTTGTTTGGCACTGAATCAGTGAAGACCCTATGATACAACACCAACAACCAAACTGAACTACAATTTTTGAGAACGTGCATCTTGCTTGTGGTAATATACGGAAATGAGTCTTGAACTGTTTTTGCAACCATGAAAGATTAAAATAGGAGCTTTTGAGCTCAAATGTTACAGAAAAATTCATACAATATTGTGAACCAAGATGAAGAGAAATTCTACCAGATATGATAGTGGATGAAAACTGGCACACAAACAGCATGATATCTCAGAAACAAAAATACTTTGGCCATTTCTTCTTCTTCTTCTGTGTTCTTCCGGAGTTTTTTCCCAGACGTGATTGCGTTGTGCCTGTTTACAGCAGAGCTGCGTTCTTGCGCCGTTAGGCCGACACATCCGACTTCTGCGGGCATTTGTTGACCGGGTTAACCTTCCCGGCCTTTAAATGACACCGAGGCTACAGGATGGCAACCTACACAGCTTTTTTAAGGTGACATGTAGATGAGATATGTCAACCAAATCTTAAATACTAAAACTATTAAAGATATCAAAATATAACATTCAGGCAACAGTTTTAAAATATAATGCAATATTCAAAACAATGTTTTCCCGTAGTGAATGTAAATAACAAAGACACAAACAATAGATTGCACAATTTACTGCCTGGCATATTTTGCTGCATCTCTTTAGGTGTATAATGCAGAATTCACACAACATAAACTACATGCTTTAGTTTATGTTATGTGAATTCTGTAATACACACCTGATGAGACGAGGTAAAATATGCCAGCCAATAATAGAATATATTCCCACAAAATGTAATCCTCTTAAAGTAAGAAAATAATACATTTACCTCATTTAATTAACACCATAAAATCTAAAGTAGTGACAGAGCTGAAAGTTTTATTTTTGCTTAATTAATAATAATAAAGATTGAAGGAATATATTTGTGTCTTAAAACGGTGGATACATATTGTTTAATATCTTTAATAGGTTTCAAGTTAGGGACATTCTATACACTTTCTTATATACTAATCCTTTTAAGCATTCCCCACTTATATTTATGTGCATATATTGTTAGGAAGGAAGAATAATGAAGTAACATACTTTCTTATATACTCATTCTCTTAAGCATTCCCACTTATGTATGTGTAGATATAATGTGAGGAAGGAAGAATCATGCAGTGAGATACTTATAAAATGAGATTCTTATAAACTAATTCCTTTAAACAATTCCCACTTAGTCTGTGTGGCACATATGTTTGTGTGATACATTGTGAGGAAGGAAGAATCATGCAATAAGAGACTTTCTTATATATGCATTCCATAAAGCATTTCCCACTTATGTATTGTGTGGCACTTATGTTTGTGTGGCATCTATGTTTTGTGTGATATAATGTGAGGAAGAGAGACTATGTAGCAAGAGGTCACCTCAGAATGGTCATGGCTACCCTCTGAAGACTCATGTGCAATCACTACACTAGTTTCATCAGGCTGTGATGGAGGTGTCACGGGGCCATCCTGCAATGAGAAACAACAGACAGTAAGAGAATGTACACATGCACATACATTTATATTTCTTTTTCAACTCAAGCAAAGCACATGTTGATTAGATACTCCCTCTCTGACTAAAGCACTCCATAATCTTTAGAAAAATATATGACCAATGGAGCAGCTGTTGAATTAATGTATAAAGATTTGCATAATATGAATGTGTCACGAAAATTATGTTTTTGCCTCTGTCCGTTTTTAATAGCTGTTTTGGTATAGAATGAGTTAAAACAAATATCTGAACAGAAAAAGATAATAACAAGTAATGGTGATCCAGGATGCATTATGTTAAAGTAATCATAAAAAACCAGGTTACAGTTTTATAGCCAGTTGAAAAAAAGGAAGATTTAGTATATAAGTGGCAAACGTATATCAAAACAACTACAGAACAACATAATAGGATTCTCCCATGCATAAAATAAGTGACAAAAAAGTAAATGAAGACATAATTAAGTCAATCCCACACATATAAACAGTAACACAAGAGGGAATGAAAACAATTAAGGCAATCCCACACATAAAAACAGTGACAAAAAAGGCAATTAAGACATAATTAAGACAATTCTGCACATAAAAACAGTGACAAAAATGCAAATCAAAACATAATTAAGACATAATTGCTTCTCGGGACGAAGATGAGCCATGAGTGTAGTGTATAACTAACTTTGAAGCACAGGTCTGTTACCATGCTGAAAAACAGAAAACACTTCACATTTAACAGCGCGCCAAAAATGTGCATAAGCCAGTAAACAGACACAAAAAGGCAAGACAAAGAAAATGAAAAACCAAAAAAAAACATACCGCTGATTTCCCACCGCTAACATCATTGTCATTCTGGTAAGCTTGATTGACTTGCTGTAATGAACATGCAGATTAGTGCTGTGCAGTACAACATATCCGCTAATCCACGGAACACAAGTATGTGTGAGTGTGTGTGTGAGTGTGAGTACAAGATCTGTTCACAAATTATTGGACTTTGGTCGGGGAAAAATACAATTAATTTTTCTTTTTGCACTCGCTCGCTTTGAGCTCGACGTAGTCCATACACAATACTTCTAGGGCACTGGACTGAATTTTGCGTGGATTAGCTTTCCCTATTACCAGTGTCCCTCGTCAAAAGGTGAACCCCCTCCGACTTCAGAGGTACTTGTAATTTACGTCCCCAAGTCTATAACAAGAGGTCAATATTTTAGTTTAACTGTCCGGTGTAGGGGTTGAACCCCTTACCTCGGCATTAGCACATCGGTTGTTTCAGATTGTGCGTTCTTATTCATCCAGCCATGCTGATCTCCATATAGTTAACCACCTGGAGGTCGACGGGTTCGGTAGTGTAGTTGATAGGGAGCTATGTTGATAATGTCATAAGTGTGGTGGTTGAACAAGCATTCAACTCCTGAGTTCGTCATTCCCCAACTGAGGTTAAATAACACCTATTCCTCCATGCACTGAAGCCTACAAAATGTGATGGCCTTATCCCATGACAGACCCCTAGCAAATTCCTGCTTTTTTGTTTTTGACCTGGAGCTCTGAAACCCTAATCCCTTTCAATGTTTTCTGCTTGGGACTTAAACACTTCTCCTAGTGGTTCCAACAATTTTGGAAGCATTTCAGAAAGGCTTCTTTGGGAATGGAGGACACGAGGCTGCAACGTCCAGCCTACATGTTCAGCTTGGCAAACAGCCAAAATCACAAGGAATTTATTTGGGAGCATAGGGATCCTGAAAAACCAGAGGAATATTGCATCTGGCCAAGAAATTTTGAATCAGTTGAAAAGAAAACAAACAAAAGGACACCTGTGGGATAACAGTAACTTTCACAGCTCCATCACAATGACACCCCTGCCAATTTCTCACCTCCGATTTAGACTTTCTTGCCCAAACACAATATTCCTCTCGTTCGTCAGGCTCCCTACTCTCTTGACATGGCTCCTTGTGATTTTTTTTATTGTTCCCCACATTGAAAGTATAGCTGAAAGGAACCTGATTTAAATCACAAGAAGACATTACGTGGAACATGACGGCCTTGATATACTTCATTCCCAAAGAGGCCTTAGTGAAATTATTCCAACAATGGCAGGACCATTGAGAGGAGAGTGTACAATCCAAAGGAGTGTACTTCAAAGGAAATTAGCATTTCAAACTTCCAGGAGAGTATTTGTATTTTCCAGACTAAAAGTCCAATACTTTTTACATACTTAATATGTGCAAAATACAATGAGTAAATTCTGAAAAATGCTTTAAACAGAAACAATTCTACATTACAATTACACTTAGACTAACCAGACAATTAAATGTAAGTGTTAATTAATAACTTTACAAATGAGTAGATTTTAACATTGAATATCAAGATTTATTAAGATAAACAATTAATATTGCCATGTATTTAAACATTTAATTACTTATCCCTGTTGTAATATTATCATTATCATGATCATTTTCTCTTACATATTTCAATAATCTTCCTTTAGATATTCACTTTATAAATAATAAATTAAAAATGTTATCAGTAGCTCTGCCAACAATACTGTTATTATTGATTGTGTTCTGGAACTCAACAGTTTTTCAAACAGTTTTTCAGTATTTTAAAATACTTTTTTTTAAAGCAATCAACATATTAAACACTTTTTTTCTGTCTATAATTACTTTTAAAAATATAATTTTTTAATCTATAGAAATCAGCAAACTTTCAAATACTTTTTATTCTAGAAATCAACAGACATTATTTTTAATACTTTATTCTACAAAACAACACATTTTAACACCTAAAGATGACAGGGTGCTGGTGCTGACTGAGGATTTGTTTCTTTCTGTGAATTTTTATGTAACTTTAATATCTTCATTTGTTTTGTTGTCAAAAGTTTCTTGATGTTATGTATTGTTACAACAAAACTACTGAATGCAAACTTGCCAAGAAATCTTCTTTAGTTTGTTGCATATGCTTTACAGGATGCAGCAGTCAACCCCAGCATTTTCTGGCTGTTCGTGATTCCTGGGCAAGTTTACATTTTGTAGTTTGCCATTACTTTCTGGACGACCGGCACAAAAACAAATGCAAGGCAGTCTGCTGCCAAATCGCTTGCAGCTGTGTTTTGAACCTAGTATGCGGGATTATGAACTGCGGCCGTAACATCTTCGCCACGGAGCTGGCCAAGAAATCGTAAACAGCCAAAGAATTCTGGGGTTGATTGCGACGTCCTGTAAAGGATATGCAACTAACTTTTCTTAAAATTGTTACAATGAAGTATTAAAAAGGCATAACCACAACACAATGAAACAAAGGTATCTCCGTGGCTAAGTGGTTAAGCCACGAGCACGTTTTATGACTACGTCTTTCAGTTTGTGAGTGCAATTTTCTCGGGGGCTCCTGAGAGTCATCACTGAAACTACGGAGTTCATGCTCTGTGCGGCGCTTTCAGCAAGCCATTCTACAAAAAGAGGCCAAACCATCTAGGATAAAGCCCAGTGCAGTGAAATCAACCCTCTTGCCTTTAAGCCCCATTTTTTTAAAATGAAAGAAAATCAGTAAAAACTACTGGTTACAAACATTGGCATCATGCTATGAATGCTGGAAAATATCCCCCAGATACTGGCCAACCATCCTTTAAGAGTTAATGTGAGCATCTCTTTGTGAAAAAGAACATGTTTTAATATGTGTTGGTTTTCCTATCATTTCTGAGAAACATATAATTCTTTCTTTTTCATCTCTTCTTCCTTTCATCTTTCAATGGAGCATAGGCCCTGAATCCACCAACCCCACACCCTTTGTAGGCTTGTTCATGATTGGTTGGAGATTGCAAGCCAAGTTTTTTATGAGATGAGATAACCAGTCTCATGCCAACTGTCCTTAGTTGCCTGTTATTTACTTTCTGAACGGCATGGAAACCAACATATGGTGGTATGCTTCCAAATCACCTTCAGCTGTGTTTCAAATACGCGATGCGGGATTACAAATTGCATTCGTAACCACTCTGTCACAGAGCCGGCATGCATATATGACATGAATGGTAGTTTAAGGCGTTGCTATTCTTTATTTCCTGTATGGGCTCTGGTAACGCATAGGTAAACATATAATTAGGTAAATAAATAATATGACGTTCACATATAGTGGAAAAGGTAGGAGAGGAAGGTACACAAGGTAAAAACTATATTTATGCGAGTAGAGTATACTGGTTTGAGTAATTATTCAGTAAAGGTATTAGGAAACTGGCAACTAAGGAATGTTGTTGGTTGTGCAGCTGTTTTTCTGAAATTAGACAGTCTCAACAGGCACTGTAAAGCTATGACTTCTTAAATATGATTTCCGGGATGATTGCAGTGTTATTAGAGTCATAAGATGGTTTATCTAATAAAACACAGTAACAGGAAAAGCAAATGTGAATAATTAAGTCTTACACAAAGAAAGCAACAAATAATAGAACTGTAAAGAAATATACTTGTAAAGAAACCAAAGTAAGTTCCCGTTTTGCCAACCCCTCCCACTATATTTCTAATCCATGTGGAAAGGGGGAGTCAGGGGACATCTTGAAAGAATATATGTGTGGGTAATTCTACATGCCTCACTTAGTATGAAATCTAATTGTAATCATTCTGTAAATTCTAGTGAGATACGAGGTCCTTAAATTTGATTCACAGATTGCTGGGATTTTGTAGATTGCATGTTGATTTTCTATCGTAATATCGTGCAACTCAGAAATTTAGGATTGTCCCCGCATAGTAAGTCGGTTGGGGTTTTAGATGAACCTGTATAATCATCTGCGCATGGCTTTCGCCACGTTTTCTCACATTCGATTTCTACTGGAGAGGATGAAGATCCAGAGACAGTAATTCAATCCTCCGATTCAGTGAAGTGAGGGGAGATCTATTTCTAGCATACAGATACTTTATCAAATTCTCTGAAATAAGGTAACTTACCACCTTTACATACGAGTGGATTCACTAATACAAGCTGAGTATTTCTCTTGGTTAACTTACTAATTGTAACACTGCAATGGCTGCTCTCCAATTTGGAGGAGAGTTCAGTAAGCTGTACCCTTGACCTAGATTCACATTGTGTAATCTAGGCATTAGGAAACTGTGTTATTTAAATTGAAGTACTATTGTTTTGTAAACTCATTCTAATTACAACACTGCCACTGAATCAGTAAGTGCTATATATTGTATACCACGATATTCCTTATACCCCACGCTTTACTTTGAATCCCCACAAGGGATAGGTAAAAGTTAGGTCTTGGAATATCATCATCAAGTGGCATGATAAAGACCCTCTTGAGTGGCTTAAACTTCTTTAGGCCGCACAGGAGAGAACATTATGGTACATTACCCTATGATCTACCTCCTTGTTTCTAAATTAAGAATGTCTTAATACAAGGTGATCCAGTTCACACCTACCTTTATAGTGATAACCTTCCTCTGAAATATAAGGAATCCCACTGAATCAGGATCTATAAACCCTTTCTTACAATTGTTAATATAGAATAGAAAGGATTGTTTAATTGGTTAGAACTGCACTGCTGAAGTTCTATAAATAAAACCGAGAGTAGGGGAGGAGGCCATGCCTACAATAAAATTCCCTTTTTCTATCCCTAGGCTTTTCCTGGGTTAAATAAATAACCATTATACCCAGTGCCATCGGATTATTATACTGAGATGCAGCATTAAAGGTATCGGAAGATAATTCCTATTATACTCTTGCAATTGGGTTGATTGGATGGGTTGGGGATGTCAAGACCCTGCTTCACAGATATGGGAGATCTGTCAGAAGGCATTAGGCTTTACCTCCTCCGATCTCTAGTGACTGACTGGCACCTTGCTGCCTTGACAGACGATATATACCTCTCTATAATACCAAGCCTGGGCTGAATTTAGAGAC
This sequence comes from Cepaea nemoralis, assembly GCA_014155875.1. NCBI lineage: Eukaryota > Metazoa > Mollusca > Gastropoda > Stylommatophora > Helicidae > Cepaea > Cepaea nemoralis. The sequence continues at coordinate 103,616 of JACEFZ010002018.1, forward strand.
CATTGTGTTACCCATGATCCCTCTCTTGGCCTGCCCAGTTTACTCCAGAGGAGGTACCACCAAAACGTCTGGAACAAGGCTGTAGAAGCTGCCGGGTCAACAAAGTAATACTCTAACTGTCCGCCTGTCGGAGCTTCCACCCTAGACCAGTTGCCGACCAAGGCTTAGGGACTGTCTGCCTCGCCATGACATTTAGTCTTTAGGTTGCATTTCCTCACACTAGGATAAGGCTTATACCCTCCCGATTGCATTCCCCCGCCAGAAGCCGTTGGCACAATGTGGGGTGTCAGGTTTGGTAAGCACCGCCCAACGTTCGGCGCTAACAGAAAGCAGGTAGTACCGCCTACTGTCATACGGTAGCTCAGTCAGTCCTGCACTCTAGTTAGAACTGTGACATATTCCCAAAGGAAAGAGGAAGAAGAAGTGTAGAAACTACTATCATTTTCTTCTGTCAAGTCTAAAAGTGAAGATGACCTGTTTGACAGGTCTATATATGAACTTGATCTTAATGATCTGATATAAAAGGTCAGAGGAGAAAGGAATGTTGTATGTCATGTTCAGACTGGGTTTGTACAGATGAGTATTCCTGAATTATTCTGTTTCAGTTACCCCTCCTTTTTGTTACATTCTTCAACTGAGAGACCACAGAAACTGGAGCAATTCAGACATCACCCTGAGAGTTTAATGCAAACATTCTGTACCAGGGAAATCCGAAGCTCTATCTCAAGAGAAGATATTCCGAGACTCCATCCGAGTCCTCTCACCAGAACTTAAAGATGTGCTTTATCAAATCCTGGGAGCAGTCATCCTAAATGTTTGTTTGAAGCCTATCATTCGTAAAGTGTTACTCCATCAAAGCCATGGCCTTACCGTGAAGTGACATCCTTATTTTCGGTATCCAGTGAGAACCTTCTTTCAGAGTTAACTCAATCCAGGTGAGGGCTTGACCTCAAGCTCTAGAAGTCCAGAAGTACAATAACGGGGAAAGCCAACAGGCATATCAGGTGAAAGTCATCAACCCTCTCCTGGACAGTAAATGACAATAGACTGTTGATTCCATCTCTGAATCAAATGATGATAGTATCAACTGGAGTATTCACTCATCATCCACCATGTCTGTCTGAAGCCAGCCATAATTTCTGTGCTGTGATTTGTCATTTTCCCAGGAGACTGAGTCTCTATTAAATCTTCATTTCTATTTTTAAAATTTCATCTTGAGTCGTCAGCTTCTTTAGTTAGGATAGATAATCTTTAGATTAGTCCACAATTTTCTAGAATCCTGAAGTGGACAGTGGAAAGTTCTCAGGGTGACAGACAGGTTATTAAATAATATAATTGTAGGGGCACAACTGAGCAATCCACATCAATCTTGCCACAATACTATATATACCCTTCTTATAGTCATGTTGATTAGGGCAAATCCCCCCCCACCCCCCCCCCCCCCCCCCCCCCCCCAAGCACAAAACACCCCTAGGTTAATTTAATTAACACAGCTTTAAGACAGAACTGTCTCTTCTCTCCTTCTACCTCTCATCTGCCAATGGAGCATAGGCCTTCAACTAACTCACATCAACACCTTTGTAGCTTAACTAGATTCATGAACTAGTATTGTGAACTGCATGTTCAGAAAAATGGCGGCTGGCCGGTTGCTGAACTTACTGGGTTTGCCTTATGTAGTAATGTGCAGCTGCTTGTTTTCCAGTGACTGCCGCTTCCATCGACAATGAAATGTATTTTTCGTAGTGGACTTTTGTGTTGGTATTCCGGCAGTGGCCTTATGCATAGTATGCTGTCCGGGCTGTTTGTTTCTCGAGACTCCTGTCTGTTCCACTTTTCACATGGGGTAGTGAGGAGCATTTTGTGTGATATTCACTGGTACAGGAACAGAGCATAATGGGGTGACCCTTTACCATGAAGTTGGAACCGCGACTAGCTGACATAATTTTGCAGCTAAAGTATTTCATGGAATGACGTAGCCAGTCTCACATCAACTATCCTTAGTTGCCTCTTTTAACATGCATGGTAATTTACAGTGTTACTATTCTTGACTTGCTTAAAAGGCTCCAGTAACGCAAGGGTAAAAGAAGAACTATACAGAAGTATATTTGATGTCAACTACTGCAGGCTATAAACAGGGAAACAAAACATAACAGTGTGAATCTGTGGCCATGTTTCAAGAAACCATACAAATGAAAAATTTAGACTATTAAAAGAGAATTCCAAAATATACACATGAAAGTGATACAAGTATTTTTTAACTAGCAGAATGTATATGGCGAACCATATTCAAGACTATACTTCGTACTTTACCAAACATGATTTAACAATGTAGTATTTATGCATGACTGTGAAATATAATTGAAATAGATGACTCAGATGAAGCATTCATGCTTGGTTAAATGTGTCATGTTGTTTTTGAATTTACACTAGCAAATATTTGTGTTACCTTCACAATGTCACTGAATTTCACTGCTAGAGAAGAAACTATTAGGAATGAAAACTGGAGTGTGAATGAATTCTTAGTCATAACAAATATCTTTTTCCACAGATGTAACTATTATCTTTTACAATCTCACATTGGTATGTTGTCATCTATTGGTATAATTAGTACAATAAAAACAGGCTATTTTCTATTATCTTTTTTTGTTTTGGTTTTTTGCGCTCACTCACTTTGAATTCAAGCATAGTACATACACACTACTTTAATAGCACCGGACTGAATTTTGTGTGTGGATTAGCTTTACTTATTACCAGTGTCCCTCGCCATCAGGCCAACCCACTCTGACTTCAGAGGTTTCTATTATCTGTTGATGCAACTCTAAAACAAATTATCCACAAACAGTTGTGCTTAAACTTGCAGCTGTATATGTAAGTAAAATCTTGTGGTCTTATATATTTGGTAGAAAAAGATATACAATAGTATTGATTAGTCCCAACATTTGTACATACAACAATGATCAAACATCAGCTCATTGTAGTTTACAGAATAATACAGCAACTCACACAACTAATAAAACTGTACAGTTGGAAGAGTTTGAGAAGACCCAGCAAAACACACGAACAGATCAGTGTTTGAAATCCACCAAATGGTATAGAAGCTGTACACTGAATTCGTTGGTCAAACATGGTATAGTAATGCATTACAAGTGGTTTTTACAAATGTAATATGTAACATCATGTTCATTCCTTCTGGATTATAGCTGGGATATATAGTGTATATGTTTACTTCAGATAATAGAATTTTACTTGTTTATTCATTTATTTTAAGCAAATGGGATATTGTGCTCCTCACTTTCTTTATAAGGATGTTCAGTGTTATAATTTCTCTCATATTGTATGTTATATTCTTACGATTTCTGTGTTTATACTTACAACTGTTCACTAAGTGGCTTAAATTTTTAGCAATATATTTAACATACTGATGGACCCTAAGATAAAAACATATATGAATATGAACATATATAATGGAATATAATAGCTAATACAATAACAAATCTCCAGGTTTTCATTGGAGGGGCATGCAGGAATTATCAATAGGGAAATAACGAACGAACGATAACTCATTCACTAGGTAGTGGTATACACAGTGTGTATACTAAACATCTTTTTACAGATGTTTCATACTGAATGAGTTAAAACAGGATTGAATAAGAAAAGTTGAACTGGTCCAATGAAAACAATCACTTACCGATAATTCAATTTCAGAAGGTCGATGCTGGGAGCTTTCAGCATTCCCATTTGTAGGATAAGCCTAACATTGGTTGGAAATACGCATTCAGACAGTAAACAGATGCAGAAGTATGACAGGATATCAAGGGACAAGCAATAGCTGTGAACATTGCCAAACTGTACTCCTGCGCTTGTAAAATATTTACTCCAGTTTATTAGAAAGGGGAACCGCGGTAATGCAGTGGCCAGCGTGCTTGCCTGCTAGCCTAGTAGTAATTTCTTCAAATCCCCATTTCTTCTTCTCTCGTTCATCTGAAATGTGTCTATAACTGCAATGTTGTCTCTTGTATGATACAGTAACTCATTAGATTTGCTAATCTATTGCCCTATCCACTATGGTACAGTAATTCATTAGGTATACTAATTCATTGTCCTAGCCACTGTGATTCAGTAAATCATTAGGTCTACTAAACCTTTGCCATATCCACTCATTAGGTCTACTAATCCAGTCTCCTATTCACTATGATACAGTAACTCATTAGATCTATTAATCCAGTCTCCTTTCCACTATGATACAGTAACTCATTAGATCTATTAATCCAGTCTCCTATCCACAATAATAAAGTAACTCATTAGGTCTACTAATCCAGTCTTCTATCCACTATGATACAGTAATTCGTTAAGTCTACTAATCCAGTGCCCTATCCACTATGATGCTATGGCTCACAATTATCATCTTTAATTACTTGAAACAGTAAATTTCATCAGCTTTACCAGCTTGCAATGTTAGTAAAAATTCTAAATATTACCTAACTAGCTGTGAAGAGCCTATAGGAGGACTAAAAAATTTAGCATTAGACTATTGGCTGTAGACATGTTAAGACCTATTTGGAACAAGCATATTTAATCCTGTGTGGCAAATGTGCTAAGACCTATTTCGATCAAACATGTTAAGACCTACGCTGAACAAATGTATTGAGATCTATGTTGAACAAACATGTTAAGACCTGTATGAAGCAAACATGTTAAGACCTATGCTGAATAAACATGTTAAGACCTATTTTGAACAAACATATTAAGACCTGTGTGGAACAAAAAGTTAAGAACTATACTGAATAAACCTGTTAAGACCTACGCTGAGCAATCATGTTAAGACCTATGCTGAGCAAACATGTTAAGACCTGTGTGAAGTAAATATATTAAGACCTATGCTGAACATTCATGTTAAGACCTACATTGAACAAATATGTTAAGACCTGTTTGTGATTTCTTGGTAAGTTTACGTTCAGTAGTTTGCCATTGATTTCTGCAATGGTCTGCGATCTGCTTCCAAATCGCCTGCAGCTGTGTTTCAAATGCGGTTTGTGAGTTTACGAATTGCATTCTAACCCCTTCACCACAGAGCCGGCATGTTAAGACCTATGTTGAACAAATATGTTAAGATCTATGTTGAATAGAACAAATAACTTAGGTCTCTGTAGATTACACATGTTATGAACTTTGTATACCAAATGTAATAAGACCTATAAGAAGAAGACATCTGTTTATTTCAGTACTATTTTCCCACTCAAGCCTTACACATATTACTGATAAGTATCACCCCCTGGTGAATGTTCTTAAACACACAAACACAAAAGTTCAATGTGTTAAGTTACCTTCCCCAAAACAGTTATCCTAAAACTTAATGCTACACAATGAAAATAACAACATATTGTACCACATGAGAAAAATAAACTTCAAAATCTACAATGTCCAATTAATATGATCAAAATGCTGGATATGATTACATATATAATTACATATGGCTCTTGAATACAGTAGAATAACATCTACAAAAACTACTTCAAACATTTTAAGCAAAAACATGAAATACTAAGAAACACAAGTGATGTTAATATTAGTACAGAATGTGAGAAGGACAGAGGTTAATTATATTCTCCGAATACAGTAAAAGAACAACTAGTGAATGAAATATATGTTATATTGAGAAAATTAAAAGTAAATAACTGAAGCAAACACAAACCAAGTTCTGGATGGTGACTGAAAAGTTGTAAACAATAATCATAACAAGAAATATGCGTTAGTATGTTCCCATAAACTCAAGGAATAACAAATTGCTGGCTATTGTATTTTTTCTTGGCATAACATATATTAGAAAACAATATGGTAATATTTTACATAATAAATGCCATGAATAATGTAGGAAAGCTCAGAACAGATCACAATGATATCAAGAAAATAGGGAGATGTGGCCAAGAGGTGGCGCTGTCCACAATAGGGCTTGGAGATTATCTGGTTTGCAACTACCATAGGGCTGGGAATTTTTTATAAACAAGAAACATTTGGTTTCTGGTGATAATAACACATCTCTCTGATCTCTTGGTCAGTCAGAACTGGATGCCTAACTTTATAAACAAGAAACATTTGGTTTCTGACAATATCACACATCTCTCTGATCTCTTGGTCAGTCAGACTGGATACCTAACTTTATAAACAAGAAACATTTGGGTTTCTGGTGATATCACACATCTCTCTGATCTCTTGGTCAGTGAGACTGGATACCTAACTTTATTGGATACAGGCAAAAATGAGGAAATCCCATGTGCCAGTGCACACTTTAAGCTGGTGCTCTCAAAATTTGCTAGAGGAAAAATGATGTAGCCACAATAGGTAGAAACCTGTATTATGGGATAGAGTCTAGCTAGATTAGGTCAACCTTACACATATGTCTAATGAAGTCAGACACACTGACCACTGAGTTTGAGAGATGTATAAGTAGGTGTGACTTATTACCCTTTCCTCAAAACAGGAATGAAGAAGACAAAATCACAAAAACAAAAAAAAAAACAAAGAAAGCAATTAAGAGAAATAGCTTATAGTGGAAATGACAAAGTTTCAATATAAAAATAGTCAAACATATTTAACAGCGTGTAAAGTAATTTTATAAACAATAGATGTAAGACAGCTGAAATAAATAAGTCTTATGTGTTTTAAAAAAAACAAAGATTAGTTAGTTGGTTTGGTAATGAATCGCCTTTATTGGAAAAGGACACTTCTGTAAACAATAAAGGACTTGCAAAGAATGAAGAGAAAGGTGAAGACAGACAAGTTTCATACAAAGTGGCAGGCTTCCATTCAACAATGGAAGGACATGTTGGTGTGGTGGGAAACGAGCAGGCTGACAGACTGGCTGGGTCTGCACCCCTAGGTGAGGTATTGATGCATGATAAGGCAGATGTGGTCGAGGCCCTTTGGAATCGTGTGTGTAGTGTAGAATAACGGGTAGATCATTGTGGCTAGGAGAAAATTGTGCTGCAAGGAGTGACTAAAGGATCTGGCAAATACTTAAAACTCTGAGAAAAAACCTACAGACATATAATGAGACTTGCTACTGGTCCTATTAGTATTGGGGCTCTTCACTGGCTGTTGCAGATGAGGATGGAGGACAGATGAGGATGGAGGACAGATGAGGATGGAGGATGGAGGACAGATGAGGATGGAGGACATATGGGAATGTCCCTAGTGCTGTGACATGACTCAACTCAACTTGGCTGGATGGAGACACAAATGTTCACCCATCCATGTTTTCTCAGCAACTCCTTGAGTATACTAAGAAAGACTGAGTTGGGCTGGGCCAGAAGCAATTGTTAGAATCTCTGAGGAGATCAAGACTGACTAAAGTCTGTGTCATTTTTGTGCCAGGACATGCAGGCCTAAGAGGAAGTGAATGAGCAGATAGGCTGGAAGACTTGGCTGCTTTAAGGAGTTGATGAGACTTGGACTAGGCAGATATACTAAAAACCCTCAGGGAGGCAGAGCGAATAAATAACTCTAGAGATGGATGTGATTCTGCAACTGTGGCCAGACTTCAAGAACATCAAGTCAAACAGGATCAAGCATGTGAGAAGCCAAAACAGAACAGTCAACCAACAAGGAACTTGTGTCGTCAGTCATTACACTTTGAGGGTGATACAGAGGAGAGGATCTGAGCACTAATAGATTAATAGTTCAATGCACACTGTTGACTAAATAACTTCCATAAGTCTTTTCCCAAAGATAACAATAGTCTCTCACCACAGTGGACAAACACGTAGCACCGGTGAAAATGTAAACTCGTATATACCAGAACAAAACATATTATAAATATTCTGTTTGTCAGTTGGTTTTCTAATGTAAATAAGACCTTGGGCAGAGGTCTATTTAGTCTATGCATTTTTATTTTCAACTGCAGAAGGATTTTTACCGTACTAATTGATCCTCCTAGTTTTTCAACCACAGCCATAAAAGGTTAGATGTTCAATCCATTAGACCAGGGTAGAGGCAAAGATATCATCATCAGATTTCCTATTTGTACAAAACCACATCATGATTCCTGTTCCATCTTCATAATTTCAGGTGGGCGCCTTATCTCTGAGCCACTTTATCCCCAGTTTAATAAAAAAATAGAGTAGTGTGGAAATAACAACCGATATAAATACACAAAAGTTCCTTTCTTTAAATTACATATCACAACAACAACGGCATTGTAAATAATGGAATAAAATAAAAAGAATACGTAAAGCTTAGGCTGGAAGTAACAAAGTTGAATATATGCTGTATAGTGACATTAATGACTGACAATGGAAGCAAACCATGGGACCACACTAGAAAAACGTCACATCTATTTACAAACAAAATATGTGTGCTGTCTCAAATAAACACCAATCTATATCTCCCAAAATTGCAGCTGTTAGTGTGTACTGTATACTGCAGGAAGAAGCATGGGGAAGGATATTTCTATTGGTGTCACACATAAAAAGGCAACCACAAACCAAAAGAAGAAAATTACTTTACGGTTTCAAAAGTAACAGGTACAAGTTCTTTATTTTATAAGTACAATTACACGATTCTGTAGTTTTAATTATACTGTATGTATTTTCTAACCCTGGCAAGCATTATATTAGAGCGTTGCATTTAAAATATAATGTATAAAGCTGAGATGTGTTTAAAAGAGAGCGTATTCTAGGTAAATATAATTTTACATATAAATTATGCTTCCCATTCGTGTCTGATTTAAGAATCAAAGTAACGTGTAAGTAATTCAAATGATGTGTTGTGTTATTAATGTAAATTGTACATTATGTGTGACTGTTTATACCACAAGTGATGAGAGAATCAGGAGATCTGAGGTTCAGGCTTGCAAAATATCACCTTGATTGAAAAAGGACATCTCCATAAGTGCTCAACTCTCCTTCAATAGGTAGTACAAGGAGCTTCTTAACACAGTGCACTAATTCCGTAGCACTGTAGAGGATTCCAATTGTACATGCACCAGAATCCACACACACACACACTATAAATATTCTGCCGCGGGTAAGTTTTCTAATTTTGAAAAGGCAGCGGCCTATATAACCTACCATTTACTGATTTCCATCTGCCAAGGGAATTTTGTAACACGAACAACGTGCACACATATTGAGAAACACATGGAGGAAAAATTACATGAAAATAAATTATAAATAAAATATCTTCTTCACATAACTGTTTGATATTTCAGTAGCAATATTGGCTTCATGATAATCAAATAGAATAAAATGCTAAAAGAACGTCAAAGGTTGAGACGACTGAGTCCATTGCACTGGGTTTTACCCCATGTGGCTCAGTCTCTCTCTGCCTTCTGAGAGCTCTACACAGCAGCATGAACACCACAGCTCCAACAATTATCAGAGGGGACTATGGAAAATATGCACTCCTGAAGTTCTCACTTGTAACAAGTGATTTTTGTAAGAGCCTTTGTCTTAATTCTATTATTAATATTATTTTCTTTGTAATTTGCGCCTAATTTCTCCATTAAGTTTATGGTTTTCATTTGCTTCTTGTTGTAGGACTTGCTCATTGGTTTTTCTGTCTTTTCATGGTATTCTTTATCATTCTTCTCCTTCTTTCATTCACTTGAAATATGTCTATAACTGCAATGTTGTCTCTTGGGTGAATCTAACAGTCTTTTTTAGTTCACACAGCAGTCCATATAGTTTATCTTCCATTGTTGTCTCTCTAGGCCAGAAGATAAGCCTGGGTATGTTGTAGTTTGGGCAGTCTTGGAGTATGTGCTCTGCTGTCTGCGACGCCAAACCACATGTGCACATGGCTGAGTCACCAATCTGGAATTTTGTGTACATGTGGTTGCGTAATCTATTGTGTCCTGTTCTGAGGCGCAGAGTAATGACTTGTTCTGGTCTGTCCATAACGTGGTTGTCGTCTTGAGCAGCTTTTGGTGGCCTTCTGACTGATTTGTTCATTCTTTTCTTTTGGTGGTATATCAACCCCTGTAAGTTCTGTTGGCAGATAAGAGTTCACAGATACTTCACTGCGTAGAGTTTCACATGAGCATTAAAACTTCTTCCTTGTGTCTTCCCAGCTGAAATGTATGATCTGATACCCTCTGATTGAAAAGTTGTGATGGATGTTGTTTTTGTGTGTGATGAGATATGTCTTTTGAATAATGCCATTTCAATTCAGTCTTCATAAAGGTGATTTTTTAAGGGAGGATGTTTTGTTAGGGACACTGTGGGGCTCCACTGTAATATGTTAAGTGTGTTTGATCAATAGTTCTTACCCTATCCCTATGGACCTTGATGCCACAGAACAGGGGAAGGCGACCACCAGCTGCACTGGGTGGACCACTTTGAGACAGAGGGCCTGGCACTATCACCACTTGGCAAGACTGAACAGGAGTAGTGCCATTATACTTTCTTTTAATTCCTTGTGTCATCATAAAATAAATTATGTTGCACTGTTTCGTCAAACCTGTGGCTCAGTACATCAAATTTTGACCACCATTTTTTCAGATTTGCCTTCCAGTCTTTGACTGTTTCCTGTCTACACACAAGGCAGCAGGTTGGTGTCTCATTTAGTCTGGCCACTATCCATTGACCTGTTTGACAAGGGATACACTACCAGTAGTTAAGCTATTGTCAGCATAGCTCTTGGGGTCACTTTTACATACAAGGCCCTCTACCACTTCAAGTGGAGACACAACAGAGGGGAAATACCCATATTATACTCCTACATCTTTACTTTTCTCCAAGATTAGATTTCTAAAGCCACATTATTACTGACTATACCAAAAGTGATCATTATGAATATCCTACATTTTCAGAAAAGGGGCACTAAAATGGGCATATTTGACAACTCTGGTGTCTCTCATCACTTGGTGTACAAGCAGTCATAAGTATGGCCAGAGATTCTGCTAGCAATGTTCTTACCTCTGCAGGCATAATCTCATTGGACAGCAATGGATCTGAGGATTGGTAGACATCTAGTGCCTGGAAGAGAAAAAACAAGCAAAATCAGCTCACTTGACCAAATTTTGATAGTACAACAGCCTCAACTCGCTTTTAACTTAAGAATATTTAAAAATCCTCTCAATACTATCTTATATTGTATCAAGAACACGCTATTCTCACCATGAGATTATATTTTGTAAGTAAAAAAAACAAACATATGTGGTATCTTATATTGTGATTGGATAAAATAATATGTGCTATTTTATTTTGTAAATAGAACAAAATAATCTCACTTTATCTGATATTGTAGCTAGAAAAATATCATGTCACTTGATCTTATATTGTAGCTAGAACAAAATAATTTCACTTTGTTTTATACTGTAGATAGAACAAAATCATTTCACTTTATCTTATATTGTAGCTACAACAAAATCATTTAACTTTATCTTATATTGTAGCTACAAACAGTCATGTCACTTTACCTTATATTGTAACTACAACAAAATCATTTCACTTTATCTTATGTTGTAGCTACAACATAATCATTTCACTATATCTTATATTAGAACTAGAACACAATCATCTCACTGTGTGTTATACTGTAACTATCATCATCATCACGTGTCATGCCAAATGTAGTAGGCATTCATGAGTCTCCACACACCTCGGTCCTGGGTGTTCTGAATCAATTCTATTGATGATATTTCCCAATGCCACATCTTAGACCATCCAGCATCATGTCTTTCTATCTGCCTGTCTCTTTTACCATTGATCTTTCCAATTGTCACGATCTTCTCCAACGCTTCTCATCACATGACCAAAGAACATTGCTTTGCTCTTTCTTATTCTTGCATATAATGTTCTATTTTCATTAGCCTCTTCCAGGCAATTGTTGTTAGTTACTCTAGCTGTCCAAGATATCCAAACCATTTTTCTTTCAGAAACGACACCTTCTTTGCCTTAAAAATTCTTCCTAAAGTGTTCGTTTGCATATCAAGATTCACAAAAATACAGCAGAAGATATTCAATATAACATTACAGTACTCTCTTTCTGACATTCAATGAATGTGGAGTGGCTTACTACATAACTAGAACCCAAAATAAAAGTCTCATTTCCCCATCTCAAACCATTACTATTAAAAAGCTAGTTGTATTTCCTTAACAGGACGTCACAATCAACCCTAGCTATTTTGGCTGTTTGTGATTTACTAGGTAAGTTTACATTCAGAAGTTTACCATTGCTTTCTGAATGACTGACGCTCATACCATTGTTAAAAATCAAGACAAGGTGATCTGCTTCCAAATCACCTGCAGCTGAGTTTGAATGTGGTATGCGGGATTGAGAATAGCGTTCGCAAACTCCTTTGCCATGGATGACAGCAGTCTATAACTAGAACAAAATCATCTCATACTTTTTTTAAGCGACATCTCATCTAAGCCATCCCCTTGTATTGTAACTAGAACAAAATAATCTGTGTCCTCTTGTATTGTAACTGGAACAAAATAATCTGTGTCATCTTATATTGTAATTAGAACAAAATAATTTGTGTCATCTTGTATTGTGACTAGAACAACATAATCTATGGCATCTTGTAATGTTTTTTTAAAAAAAGTCGCTAAAAAGTCGATAGGGGTCGACTTCATTGCACTGGGTTTTATCCCATATGGCTCGGTCTCTTTCCACAGCTACTTCTCGTAGAGCATTCAGAATGTCTGCCTGATCCATGGCTAGTCCGCCGTCCACAGTAGCCCTACCTGCAAGCCTGTCAGCCTGCTCATTCCCTTGTACACCCACATGCCCTGGCACGAAGATGAAACTAATCTTTGCCAGCCGCGACCACACCAGAGACAGCAGCCACTCTCTTCGGACCCACCCCATCTCTATCCTCCTGAGCATACCCATTGAGTCACTAAGGACACATGCCCGATTGAATTGTCTGTGTCTCGAACCATGTTATTGCCTTACTTACTGCCATGACTTCCATAGTCAGGCTGCTTGTGGTCAAAGCAAAAGCTTCACCCAATATTTAAAAAAAAATAGGCACTAGGCAATGTTCAGAATTGTCTGGGAAGGAAATATGATGATGTAGGAATTGGCTACCCCAGCTTAATATGTCTTGGCCTACAATATGTGATGGCCTAACATTTCCTACCAGTGCAATGGGATTACTTTAGTTTTTGCCTTTTGTTCTACAATGTGCCCAAGCCTTCCTAGTTTTTCACTCCCATCTGAAAAGTTATGGCATCCACTCCACTACCCTGGAATCATGGGGAGTATAACACCATAACACTATGGTTCTTCTTTATTTTATAAGAAGAAGCCACAGAACAATTCGTACCCGAACTACTGTCTAAGATATACTTTAAAGAAACAGGAAAATAGTGGGTTGAAATTGTTTAAAAACAATGGGACAGGAGGAGATAAAGCAAAATCTAAAAAAGACTGGACTTTTATAAGAACTGGCTGGGACAAGATTCGTTAAACATATAATGAGTTACTTGGTAAGGAAAGAGATAACAACAACATAGCTTTCGAGTCTACAACAAAAATGTTTAAACCCAATGACTATCTTACCGAAGTGCGGCGCTTGCGTCTCACTATCAAAATGACCGGCTTGGCAATCAGCAGGACCGGAATGGAGAGAATGGCCAGCAAAAGCATGGCAATCTGTACCTCTTTCTGTAACAAAAGCAATCATAGCAAATATATTTTAGAAACTAGTGAAAATTAGCAGATTCTTCTTCATTCCTCTTTCGAAAAAAGTTTGTCACACCAAGTTATACATCTTAGAGGAGAGTGTGTCTGACTTATGCATGCATTAGTTTCATCTTTTCTCTCTCTAGATAGATTTTATTCAAGGTAATGGTCTTTGCTACGAATTCAGGACAATTATTAATCAGGCAAAAAAATCCCTGGGAGCCTTGGAGATATGGTTTTATAGAAGAATGCTGAAAATTAATTATGCAGCCAAAAAGAACAATCAGGACGTTTTAGGGGGAAGCTGAGTGGCAAAGACAACTTATCACAAACATCAGAAACAGGCAGTCATTGTTGTTTGGCCACGTTATGAGAAGACAAAAACTGTAACATGTTGTGACAACTGGAAAGATTTGCAGAAAGAGAGATCGAGGAAGACAGTGTGTGAAGATTCTTGAGAGTCTGGTGTCATGGCACGGAAAGGAGTCAACACACAAATTGATCCATGATGCTGGAGATCGTAATTTGTGGAGAGGCATGATCGCCCACACCAGCTGGCAAGGCACTGGATGATGATGATGATGATAAATGGGCTTTATCTACCGATGGGTAGATTTGTATTTCCTAACAATTTTGCCAGGACAGCAGCCATATAGCCTACTCTTTGTGATTTTCAAAAGTTGTGGGAACCTTTTAATGTGCACGGCTTGCACACAGGACCTCCTGTTTTTTGCACTTATCTGAGAAAACTAGATATCAGATCTCATTACCCAGGAGATCAGTGGAGTGTGTGATATCATTAGACACCAATGGTTCTTACAAAAATTTTCCTGTCCTACACTGGGATTTGAACCTGGTACCCCTGAAACGAAGGCAAACACTACAACCTCTCAACCATGCCTTGTTCCAAATGGTGTTTGTCCATTAAGTATAATGATGACCATTCATTTAAAAAAAAAATTAGTTGCATGTCCTTCACAGGACATAGCAGTCAACACCAGCATTTTCTCTGTTCGTGATTCCTGGGCAAGTTTTACGTTCAGTAGTTTGCCATTGCTTTCTGAACGACTGGCACCTATACCTTTCTCGAAAAAAAACCAGCACCACTGTGTTTCGAACCAGGGTATACAGAAATACGAATCACGTCCGTAATCCCTTCGCAACGGAGACTGGTGACCATTCATTATGACTGCTTTGTAGACTTTCAGCTTTGTTTGCAGGCTTATTCCATTTCTGTCCCTCACATTTTTGTAGTCTGCTAAATGCTGAATTGGTCCTTGAGACTCTTGCATTCACTTAGTTGTCAATTGTGGCAGCTTGTGACACAGTTCTGCCGAGATAGGTGAATTTGTCCACAACACTTAGGCTATGACCATTCACTTCGATATTCGGCTCGGTGTGACTTATCCCTGGAGCTGGCTGGTACATAACTAGTCTTGTCCAAGTTGACATTGAGCCCAAAGTTGACACAGGCATGTGAGAAAACAAGGCAAACACTGTAACTTCTCAGCCATGCCTTGTTCAATATACAATTTATATGTATACAGACACTACAACCGACAACACTTTTTGTATGATCTTGAGCAGTATCTTTATTGTAAAATCTGAGCATATCAATATTGATGTCTTCAGGTCGTGTGGGATGCACCCTAATATTGTTCATGTCATTGGAAAAGTTAGTTAATTTGACTATTCAATATCCTTCCAGGGTTTCTATATCTTCTACACTTGCCATGTCTGATCTGCAGCTTGTATTTTGTGCTCTTATCACTTGTTCCACTTTTGATCAGCATACAGTGACCAACTATGGCAGTTTGATGCTGAGTGATGAGTCTTCTCATGTGCTTCTTTTCTCTGCATGAACTAAGCTCAAGGTGTGTTCACATACCGAGCAGCTAGCTGTATGGTTGCAGGTTAGTCAGTCACAAATGAGCCTGTGCAATGGAGTTCATGCTCATGGGTAAAGAAGATCCTTCATGCTAATTTATCACCGACTGATAGCACATGTCAACCTAAAACACTGGGGTCAGCATGATGAAGTGGTCAAACCATCTGTCTCATGCCCTAAAGGTCGTAGGCTCACTTTCAGATTGTGTTGTTCAGAGCACGAGTGTAATTTTTCTGTAGACCCCTGTGGGTCATCACTGACGTTACAGAATTCATGCTTTGTGCAATGCTCTCGGCGGGACAGCTCGCCGTTCTGCAGAGAGAAACCATGTCAGATGGGGTAACACCTGGTGCAATAAACTTGATCCTTTGGCCTTTAAACTTTAACAAAAGTAGTTATCAGTTCACTAGTGGATAGACAAGGCAGAACACGATTCAGCTTAGTGCTAATGGTGAAACTGACCTGCCCATTGTAAAAGATAGCTTGTGGGTCGCATGTTTTCGTAACATACTTTAACATGAACATGTTGATGTAATCTGTGATGAAAGAATATGACACATTTAATTTCATTATACTTTAACATGAACATGTTGATATAATCTGTGATGAAAGAATATGACACATTTGTTCTTGTTATACTTTAACATGAACATGTTGATATAATCTATGATGAAAGAATATGACACATTTGATTTCATAATATTTTCACATGAACATGTTGATGTGATCTGTAATGAAAGAATGTGACACATTTGTTCTTGTTATACTTTCACATGAACATGTAGATGTAATCTGTGATGAAAGAAAATGACACATTTGATTTTATTATACCTTAACATGAACATGTTGATATAATCTGTGATGAAAGAATATGTCACATTTGGGGTGACCTACTCTCTTGCACAGCACCTTTACTTCTCAGAAATGTGTGAAAATTATCCAGCACTTATTTTACTTTTCATTTGACCAACCCTAGATCCATACTGGTCTGAATAAAAAATATTAACTGCAGGGGACTTAACAATGTTGTTGGTTAGCAAGCAAACTAACCATTAAACCACTATAGGTTCTAACTTTGTATGCATGTATGTGTGTGTGTGCATGTATGTGTGTGTGCATGCACACATGTATTGCAAGCATTCTTGCATGCGTGTGTAGATGTGTTGGAGTGGCTTAGAGGTACAACTCCTTTAACTTGAGAAAACTTGGTACATATTACAGTGTAGACTATTACAAGAAACATAAGATGGTACACTTCCCCTGATTGTTAGGGTAGTGAAATGGACATCTTGACTTCTTGGATAATGGCAAAAACAACACAATTAGTAGCACCTGTGTGCATATTGCACACATTATAAATCCCTCGGCAGTTGGAAATTGAAAAATGCAGGCCAAATAGGCTGCTACCCAGGCTAAAATCAAAATGTGAACACCTGGCCACAAAAGAATATTGATAGTAGGTATGTTTATGACAATCACAGATATGGGACCTCGCTGGCACGACTGAGTTCTTGTTTTACTTGAGATTCTCCTGGTCTGTTTTTTCTTCTTCTTTTTTCCTTCTGCTTTTGCCATGAAGCATCACACAGAGGATGTGGATTAATTTGTCTGTTGTTTGCTTGTCTTGTTGCTAGTGCTAATGTCATATTTGATTTCTTCACTGTTTCTTTTACTACATTTAGCCTTCTTTTTCTGGGTCGTTCTGTTGCCTTGTATCTCGATGTTCTCATGTAGAATGCACGTCTGGTTGACCACGTTCCATTCATAGCTAAATGTCAGAACCATTTAAGTCTTTGATGTTCTACAGTCAGTATCACTGGTGTCCCTGCAGCTTATTCTTTGTTTCTCATTTGACTCACTATCTATTCTTGTATTTGAGAGCTGTGTTTCTTAAGCATCTCATCTCACATGATTTGATTTTACACCTGTGTGTTACTAGGGCTGTCTGTGT
>JACEFZ010002019.1:0-35000 GCA_014155875.1 Cepaea nemoralis
TCCCTTGTTCTCTTCCCATCGATCTTGCCAGTTGTAACCAAGTTCTCTAATTTATTTCTTCTCATAACATGTCCAAAAATATTTTGGCTGTCTACGTCTAATATCTCTAATCAGTTTATGATTTTCATTTGTTTCTTGCACGACTTGGTCATTGGTTTTTCTGCCTGCCCATAGTATTCTTTGCATTTTCCTCAGAAACCACATTTCCACAGCCATCAGATGTTTTTCAGCTTGACTGCTCATTGTCCACACTTCACATCCATGTATAGTATAGTATAGTATAGTATAGTATAGTATAGTATAGTATAGTATAGTATAGTATAGTATAGTATAGTATAGTATAGTATAGTATAGTATAGTATAGTCGACGGATCAACATCACGACACACGGATGTAACCCATAAGTACTCCATTCTACTCCTAACTCAAGCCTGACTCAGGAGAATCTCAGCCCAGTGCACGAACTCCGTAGCACCGACGAGGATTATGAAAATAATTTGAATAGCTTTTTAACTCGAAATTTTGCCCTGGCACCGCCGTTAGGCTACTCTTTTTCGATTTCCAACTGCCAAGGGATATTTTACGTGCGCAACAATACACACGGGCGTCCGATCTCACTACCCAGAGACCAGGGGAAATTTGTTTACTAGAAGTCCACGTGAAAAAAGCCCCGGCCCGCACCGGGGCTTGAATCCGGGACCTCCAGCACTCGAGGCGGACGCCATACCTCGAGACCACTCAACCCCCACTTCACATCCTTAGAAAAAATTAAGCTTTATTAATTAAAAAGCTTCTTGGTTACGTGGCTTTTGAGTTCTTGGTTTACTGATTTTTTGATTCTTCAGTTCTTGTTTTCTTCGTTTTCTTTTTAAAAATTTTATTTTTTCTTCTTCTTGGTTTTTGTTTTTCATTGACTTAGACTTCTAGGGCGATCTAGACTATAATTCCCCCCCCCCCCCCCTTCCGTATATCCTTTACAGGACATCGCTATCAACATCAGCATCTTTCAGCTGAATGTTGATTTCCTGGCAAGAATACGCTCAGTAGCTTGCCATACCTTTATGAGCGGTCGGCTCACATACCCCGTAAGTTACCAACGCGGCGAGAACCGCTACAGTGGATATACGGGATTACGGAGAAAGTCGCGAACACCTGGGCCAAGGAGACCGGCAGGCTATAATTAGTACCTGAAAATTTCCAGGGAAGTATAAAAAAAAATCCTGCGTGAAATTAACAACATTCACCATCGAGTGCCGAATCTTCTACAAAAATATGGGACTAGTAGAGAAGTAAATACCTGGATGGCTTGGCCACGTGGTGTGATCGAGACAAGAACACAGAATTGACCTCGACTCTGGTGATTGTGTGAAATGGCGAAACATGACCGCACTCGCTTAATGGCATGGCACATGATGATGAGTACCATATAACTAATACTCATTAGTTGTGGGGTCATGTGGGTGGGAGACCCGACCAAGACACTCATTTTCAGGGGTGTCTATGTGTCCGCGGTCAGTATCTGTGGTTCAGAGGTTGGTAATACGCCGTTTCACAAGTCTCCGACATACCGAGTCGATGGTTCGAGATCTGCCGCGAGCGATCGATGGTTTGAGGCTTTGGCCGTTCAGAAATCAATGGCAAACTACTGCACGTAAGTCAATGAATGCTGGATTGAGTGCAACGTCCTGTAACAGACTTGTTACTAACTTTATTTGGCCAGACCTCAGGTTACACTGGTTGATTCAACAAGACGCTGCCTAGTTTGGTTTTTTTTTTGGAGGCGGTATGGCCACACTAACTGGCACCTGGCCTTCTTGACAGACGATAGTTTGTCACATTAGTTAGTTAGTTAGTCTTTCCTCTTGAGCCTAAGGCGGCGCATAGGGCAGAAGTCCTGTCTCTCCATGCCTGGCGGTTCGCTGCTATCTGTTGTAGATCTTGGATATTTACTTGGCCATTGAATGAGCCTTCTCTAATGATGGTTCTACGCAGGGTCTCTCTTGGTCTTCCCCGTTTTCTTTTCCCTACCGGTGACCATATGAGGGCTTGGTAGGGGAGTCTTGTCTTGTCCATTCTGAGTACATGGCCGATGTAGTTCCAACGGCGTCTTCTTATGAAATTGGATACTGTATCTTGCTTAGTCTCTTGTCTTATTTGCGAATTGGTTCTGAAGTCTGTCCAGTGGATGTTTAGAAGTCTTCTAAGACATTTGTTCTCAAAATTGTCTAATTTTTTATCTAAAGCTACCGTTGATTTCCAACTTTCACATCCATACGTTAACACTGGAATCACGCAAGAGTTGAAGATTTTAAGTTTTGTGTGTTTGCTGAGTGTCTTTGACTTCCAGATGTTTGACAGTTTATTGAAGGCACTAGATGCCAGTGCGATTCTAGATGATATTTCTGGTGTTGAGTCCCCTGTGGATGTCATTTTGCTTCCTAGGTATGTGAAGCTGTTGACTTTTTCAAGAACGTAGCTGTTCAATTTGGTCTCATCTGAACTGTTGGTAAGATCAATAGTCTTTGTTTTTGTGGTGTTAATTTGGAGACCAATTTGCCCTGAAACATTTTGGAGGTGGTTTATTTTCTCTTGGGCATCCGGATGTGTTGAACTCAAAAGCACTATGTCGTCGGCAAAGTCCAGGTCTTCTAGAATTTTGTCAACCCAATGGATACCCATATTTGTGTTGCTTGTGCATTTGCGCATGACCCAATCGATAGCTATTCCAAAAAGCATCGGTGATAAGACACAACCCTGTTTCACTCCTGTTTCGACTGAGAACCAGTCAGAGTTGCCTGTTTCTGTTCTTACGCAGCAACGTGTCTCTTTGTAGAAAGATTTTATGACGTTGGTATATTTGGTAGGAAAACCATAGATGTTAAGTAGATTCCAAAGTGAAGGACGGTGGATGCTGTCGAAGGCTTTTTGAAAGTCGACAAAGTTTGTGATTAATTTCGACTGGAATTCTACGGAGTCTTCAATGATTATTCTGAGGGTGAAAATGTGGTCTATGCATGACCGTTTTGGTCTGAAGCCTGCTTGTTCTTCTCTGAGCCTTTCATCTATCGCCTTTTTCAATCTCTCAAGTAACATGCTACAAAAAAGTTTTCCTGGTACTGACAATAGAGTGATACCACGCCAATTATTGCAATCAGACATATCGCCCTTTTTAGGCAGTTTGAAAATTACACCATCTTTCCACTGTTGTGGTGGGGATTCGCTTTGCCAGATTTCATTGATCAGCTGTAACAAACGTTGTAAGGTGTTCTCATCTGCTGCTTTGAGCATTTCTCCTGAGATTTCATCTTCACCAACAGCTTTGTTGTTCTTCAATTTTTTGGTGGCTGCTTTAATCTCTTCCATGGTGAATGACTCGCAGGAGGCATCCAGTGGGGGCATAGTAATTTCTCCATCCAGGTTCGGAACAGTGTCAGGCTGCGGTCTATTTAATATTTCTTTGAAATGTTCTGCCCATCGTTGCTTTTGAAGGTCATCGGATAACAGTTGATTGCCTTGTTTGTCTTTGATGGGTATATTTGGTGTAGGTGAGTGATTGCATAGTTGCTTCATGATATGGAATACGGCTCTGTTGTTTCCAGTTCTGGCAGCTGCTTCGGCGTCGGAGGCCAGGCTGTGAATAAAGTTCTGTTTGTCTTTTCGTGCGCTTGATTTCACCTCTTTATCCAACATAGAGTATTTTTGCTTATGGGTTTCATATGTAGATGTGTCTTTTGCAGAAAGAAGTGTTAGTTTTGCTTGTTTTCTTTCTTGTATCTTCGTCCAGGTGTTATCGCTTAGCCACTTCTTCTTCTGTCTTTGTACGTAGCCGACTGTGTTTGTTGCAGCATTTAGCTCTAAAAAAAAAAAAGCATGATAACTACAACCCATGGCAGTAGCGAATGTGACGGATCAGACAAATTTACGCTGTAAATTTTCCTCCACAATGGATGCATGTGAATACATGGTAATTCCCACCATCCCGCACCATCTGATGTCTCACACGCATGGTGTGTGACCTGTTTGCAATCATTTTCTCCTTTGTCACACTATCGCTTTCAATTTCTATATTGTCTGAACAACCCAATCGAAATCAACGCAAAGCAGGTCGGCTTCCAAATCTCCCGCAGTTGATCTTGAACCCTCAGCTCCGCAACTCAGGGAATTGTGAAACGCGTTCACTGATCCTAAGCCACTGCGTCCGCAATGTACAACTCATTCATTCATTAAGTAGCACGTCCCTCCCGGAAATCTTCTCGGTCATAAGCAAGATGTCCCGCTTCCGATACACCCATCTGGAGATCATCTGCCACATCTTGCACCTATCTTCTTTTTGGCCTTCCTCTTCCTCTCTTCCCAGGCGTATACTCATCCATTATTGTTCTCTCCAAACTTTCATGACGTTTCAAGTAACCAAAATATTTCAGTTTTCCATGTTGTATCGTCTTTAGTAGACAACCTTCTTTAATATTCAGTTCTTGTTGTATGGATCCATTTGTTCTTGTTTGTATCCAAGATATTCTTAGAACCCGTCTTTAACATTTATATTAAAAGGCATTTATGCGCTGTTCATCTGGCTTATGCAAAACTGTGAAACGTAAAATTGTCTGGAAAATCACAAACGGCAGGTAAATGATGAGGTTGACTGCGACGTCCTGTAAAGAATATGCAACTAGCTTGTTATCTCCCTTCCAACTGACTCACAAACAATGCCAATGGATGTTATTTAGCGAAATGAATACCTTGGTCTTAGCGACAATTGTTGTGAAAATACCAGGGAGACGGTGAATTGAATGTTTGTGTTCACAAGCCACCGATCTGGCACATTCCCGACAATTGAGATGCCTGTGAGATGTTTGATGCAGTTCCACCTGCAACATATCTGCAGAAACTTCACACTTTGGCAGTTTCTGCACACACTTTAGTGGTAATATTCTGTCCTTTCAGCTAACTCAGTCATCCGTTATTACGATATAGTCGGGTCTTCAGGGGCGGATTGTTTGAACGGTATGTTACGTATTAATGGAGTCTTCAGGGGCGGAATGTTTGAACGGCATGTTACGTATTAATGGCGTTTTCAGGGGCAGATTGTTTGAACGGTATGTTACGTATTAATGGAGTCTTCAGGGACGGAATAATTTAACTGCTTGTTACGTTATAATATGTGTCGGTTCTGTGGTGAAGGAGTTACGGACGCAGTTCGTAAAACCCGCATACCGGCGTTTTAAACACGGCTGTGGACGATTTGGCAGAAGACCGCCTTTTTATTTTTAATGAAATGGTATGGGTGCTGGTCGTTCAGAAATCAATGGCAAACTACTGAACGCAAATTTGCCCGGAATCACGAACAGCCAAAAAAATGCTGGGGTTGACTGCTACGTCCTGTAAACGATATCCAACTAACTATGTTACATTTTAATTACGCCTTTAGCGGCGGAATATTTTAATTGTGTGGTACGTATTAATCGAGTCTTTAGCGACCGCGAGTGTTAAAGGTATATTACGTTATAAATGAGACTACAGGGACCGGATGTTAAGATATGTTACGTTATAAATGAGACTGATGATTTAAAGGTATGTTACGGTTTAAATGAGACTTCAGGGGCGGAATCTGTTAACGCTATGTTATGTTAGGTCTTCAGAGGCGGAAAGTTATAATGGTATGCTACGTTATAATTAGGTATTTAGGGGTGGAATGATTAACGGTATGACGTCCGCTAGCCACCACAGTAATAATTGCGTTCGATTCTTGGTTTGCTTTGTGGAAGGTTTAATAATGGACAAATGTGGCATGAGTGGTTGCCAATCATGGGCACTTCTGCCGTACACAGACTTACACTAGTATACTGTCACTATATAGACCTATCTCTCTTACAAAGACTCACACAGCATTGTCACCTCCCAATTACAAAGACTTGCATTGCAGCAGTCACCGAAATCAATGAAATCTCCACCGAAGTCCAACCTCCAGCCAATGGTGGTGTTACACCGCTGACGAGGGCCGCACTCGGGTCCGGGTCATGCGGGTGTGTGAGGTAACGATGGAGTGGAACTTATTGGCTGCAAGAGTTACAGTAGTTGGAACATTCACTATCGACAAAGGAGACATTCTGAAGGCTATCTATGTACTATTATTAACTGAAGACACATTGTTCTGGCGCCTTGTTGTCTTGACAGACGATAGCTATTGTGCTTAACACAAAACAAATGAGCATTATAATCTCTCCATAGCACAAAGCTTGAGGCTGAATTATAGAGACCATGTGTTGCCCATGCAGCATGATTGCTCTATCTGCATGCCTAGTTTACTCCAGAGGAGAGGTAACACTAATACATATAGAACAAGGCATGCTGCAGAAGCTGCCGTATCAGCAAAGCAATGCTTTAACTGTCCGCCTGTCGGAGCTTCGATCCTAGACCAATTGCCGACCAAGGCTTAGGGCCTGGTCCGCCCTGCCATGACATTAGTCTTTAGGTTGCACTTTCTCGCACCAGAATAAAGCGTGTACCCTCCCAATTGCGCTCCTTGAAGACACACCCTGCAAGTGGCACAATATATGTCAGGGGGCATGAATTTGGAAAATAAATGTGGTTCCAGCCAGGGCGATGGATGAGGGGGTTAATTCGACGCGTTTACAGCCATTCTGTTATTGGCATGAGTAGCACCTACACTCTACGACGTTTGCTGGGAGAGACAGAACAACTATGGGGTTGTTCGAAGTGCTATGACATCTTAGATACCAAGAAATCAACCCCCCCCTCACTCACTCACTCACTCACTCACTCACTCACTCACTCACTCACTCACTCAATCACTCACTCACTCACACACACACACACACACACACACACACACACACACACACACACACACACACATCCACTAACCAGGAAACCAACGAAATGAAAAACGAAGACATCAAGAAATCGAGAACCAAGAGACCAAGACATCGAAAATACCTAGAAACTAAGAACTAAGCACCCAAGAAACAAAGAACCAAGAACCCGCCTCATCACCTAAAAACAAAAACAAATCAAGAGTCAATAAACAAAGAATCACGGAACCAAGAACTAAGGGGGGGGGGAAAGCAATGACTAAGAAATCAAGAACCGTGGGCAAAAAAAGTAAAGAAACCAAGAACTAATAAATCTAGAAACCAAAAAAACAAGAAACCAAGAAATCTAGACCCAAGAAACTAAAACACCAAGAAACTAAAACAGAAGAAATTAAGAAACCAATAACTAAGAAACCAAGAAAGATGTGGAGGAGTATTACTTTGCAATGACAATCCACAGTTAAATACGAGTTTTGTAATACTTTACAACATGAAGCCAATACTAAACACATTTATTCGCGGTTCCAACTTTACGACAACGGGTCATCCCTAAATTGCTCGGCTCCCATGCCAGCAAAACCCACACAAAATGTTCGTCAGTGTCCCATGTGAAGAGTGAAACAAATAACAGTTCTGTCAAAACAAACAGTACGCACACGCATGCTTGCATAAGGCCCCTGCCACATTGCCACTACAACAGTCTGCAACTAGAATTTCGGTTTATTGCAATGGAAGTTTTACGTTAAACAGCTTTCATATGCGGTGTCTGCGAAGAATTCTTGGTATTAAGTGGCAAGACAAAATCACAAATACTGAAGTATTGGAAAGATCAGGTTGTGTGACGGTTTATTCCATGCTCAGTCTTCGTAGACTTAGATGGGTAGGACATCTTAGGAGGATGTATGATGGTAGAATACCAAAGGACATCTTTTTTGGTGAATTACAGATGGGTAACAGACCTCAGGTTAGGCCTCTACTACGATACAAAGATGTGTGTAAGCGGGACATGATTGATACAGGTATTGATAATGCACATTGGGAGCAAGTCGCCGCTGAACGTGTTGCATGGAGGGCAAAGATCAGAAATGGAATAAAGACAAAGGAGAAAATTATTGCAGATAAGTCACACACCGAGCGTGTGAGACGTAAGATGGTGCATGATGGTGGAAATTACCACGTGTTCACATGCACCCACTGTGAACGGACATTTACTGCGCGAATTGGCCTTATCAGTCACATGCGCTACCGCCATGAAAAAATGTGACCAAAAAAGTGCCTTTTTAAAGCACAAACTATCGTCTGTCAAGACGGCAAGGTGCCAATGATGATGCAATGGAAGCTCCAGTATGTAGAAAGAAAACAGCAGTAATATTAAACACGTGGACAGTAATAGTGGGATTTGCCTGGCTGGCAGTAAGTCTAGGTTGGTAATACTTTCTCCACTGATGCACGTTTTTGGTATGTCGTTGTCAACAGACTCCGGGTGAAGACAAGCAACACGCAATAACCTCTTCTATCTCTACAGGCGCCTTCCTGATCCCTTACCTGGTGATGCTGATTTTTGGAGGTCTTCCCTTGTTCTACATGGAGCTGGCACTGGGGCAGTTCCAGAGATGTGGCTGCTTCACTGTGTGGAAGCGGTTGTGCCCCATGCTAAGAGGTAATAACATGTGGTATTTAAATAATCAATTTTGTTCCTTAGCTGAAAACTGCTTGTTTCCTATGTACCTTTCAGCTTGTAGAAGGATCTTTACAGAACGTAGCTCTCATCATGGAGCGTCGAAAAACCTCTCGATCTCTGGCCAGTTATCTTTCCTCATACACCCTCAGCCCAAGTATCTGCAAAGTCCTGTGTCTATCTACGTGATGGCTGATCACTGCCTCTTATGCCTCGACCCTCCCTGCCTTCCATTCCTGTGTCTATCTACGTTCTGGCCTATCACTGCCTCTTGTTCCATGACCCCATCTTCCATCCCTGTGTCTATCTACGTTCTGGCCTATCACTGCCTCTTGTTCCATGACCCCATCTTCCATCCCTGTTCTTTTCAAGCCACCGGAATTTTTTATGTGACCAAAGAATTTTATCTCCAGAGACTCGATGCTGCTGAATGGCCGCTTTCTTCCATGTTTAGGTCTTCTAGATTTTCATAATTTTTCTTATTCTTGGTCCACGATATTCTGAGAACCTTTCTGCAACGTTTTTACTCAAAAACCCCGATTTTCTTTTATAGTAACTAGGAAGTAGACTATGACTTATATCCATATGTTGCTAAAGGAAACATATACCCAATATATGTGAAATTCTAACCTATGGAGTCAGAAATAAATAACAAAGTCTCAAAGTGTGACGACGCTTCTATATAATTCGTTTAATCTTCTTCAGACTCAGAATAAAATAACACACCTTGTGGCTATTCAGCTTTGGTCATGCAATGTTTGTTTCCAGATTAGGATGCCTCTAGCCGTATGCTTTCATTGCCCAACACAGTTTCAGATAACTACTTATATAATTTTTCCGAGTCAACCATCTTATCATTATTTATCCCCCTCACCCACCTGTTTATTTTACCTTTCTTTCTGCTTTCACTGCCTGTTTTCAAAGGTTCCGTTCTTGAATGTTTCTTTGCAAATGTGTAGAACACTATACTACTCCCATGCATTTATTATCTTTGCCTGTAGGCTTTTCTTCCCGCTTCATCTCCTTATCCGACTTGAACCCTTCAGTCACTTCTGGTCTCCTGATTATTTGGTTTCACGGCAAATAGACTGATCATTGTTCTGTATGGACAAGGGTGGCAAACATGCCTTTGGCGAGAAGAGCTCAGGTGTCTGAATCTTTGAATATAATTTATGTAGATATCGTTGTATTAGAGTACATTGTGTTTAACACTTGATCTCTCTTAACTTCAATTCCTAACTTTGTTGTTTAGATATGATAAGCTGCAACACTTGATCACTCTTATGTTTAATTTAGACGGTAGACACGTCTTAATTTTAACCGACTCGCAGAGCTTATTGAGAAGGATGAAGACAAGCATACTTTATGCAGAGTGGCACGCGTCAATTAAAAAATCCGAGATAGGGAGCATCTGATGGCTCTTTCCCCCAGGACATGCTGGTGTGGTGAGAAACGAGCAAGCAGACAGATTAGCTGTGTCTGCATTGCAGGGTGGGGTATTAGTGCATGATCAGACAGACGTGGTCAGGGCTCTCTATAAAATGTGTAAACATCGACAAATTGTCAGATGCATGGGGTTATGTGTATGGCAAATCGTCATATCTTAGAGAGAATGGTGCTGCAGGGAGTGACCAGAGAATCTGGCTGACGTTCTGTACTCCGAGGAAAGGCTAGACAGACACATAATCAATCTACAATTGTTGCCATTAGTATTGGGACTCTTCGCTGGCTGTTGCAGATGAGGACGGAGCATGCATGCGAATGTGCAGAGTGCTAAGATGTCGTTACTTGATTCAGCTCAACTCTTTAATTTGTAACTTAGTTGTTTATATAAGTTATACCTTAGCTGTTTATATAATTTGTAACTTAGGTTTTTATATAGTTTATAACGTAGCTGTTTATATAATCTGTAACTTAGCTGTTTATATAATTTGTAACTTAGTTTATATAATTTATAACTTAGCTGTTTATATAATCTGTAACTTAGCTGTTTATATAATTTGTAACTTAGTTTATATAGTTTATAACTTAGCTGTTTATATAATCTGTAACTTAGCTGTTTATATAATTTGTAACTTAGTTTATATAGTTTATAACTTAGCTGTTTATATAATCTGTAACTTAGCTGTTTATATAATTTGTAACTTAGTTTATATAGTTTATAACTTAGCTGTTTATATAATCTGTAACTTAGCTGTTTATATAATTTGTAACTTAGTTGTTTATATAATTTATAACTTAGCTGTTTATATAATCTGTAACTTAGTTTATATAATTTATAACTTAGCTGTTTATATAATTTGTAACTTAGTTGTTTATTTAATTTATAACTTAGCTGTTTATATAATTTGTAACTTAGCTGTTTATATAATTTATAACTTAGCTGTTTATATAATATGTAACTTAGTTGTTTATATAATTTGTAAGTTAGTTGTTTATATAATTTATAACTTAGTTGTTTATATAATTTGTAAGTTAGCTGTTTATATAATATGTAACTTAGTTGTTTATATAATTTGTAAGTTAGTTGTTTATATAATTTGTAACTTAGTTGTTTATATAATTTATAACTTTGCTGTTTATATAATTTGTAAGATAGTTGTTTATATAATTTATAACTTTGCTGTTTATATAATTTGTAACTTAGTTGTTTATATAATTTATATCTTTGCTGTTTATATAATTTGTAACTTAGTTGTTTATTTATATTATAACAGCTGTTTATATAATCTGTAACTTAGCTGTTTATATAATTTGTAACTTATCTGTTTATATAATTTGTAACTTGGCTGTTTATATAATTTGTAACTTAGCTGTATATATAATTTGTAACTTAGCTGTTTATATGTATGATTAGCCGTAACACTTGATCACTCCTCGCTTTAGTTCGTAACTTAACTAGTTAGACGCAAGATGTTAACACTTACAGATTTTCCCTACAATGCCTAAACAAACCGCCCTTCTTCAAACTCCTACCAGGTATTGGCTTGTCCATCTGTGTGATTGCCACCTTGGTGTCCTGGTATTACAATACCATCATCGCCTGGGCCGTCTACTTCCTCTTCTCCTCCTTCACGAGCTCGCCACCGTGGCTTAGCTGTAACAACAGCTGGAATACTCCCAACTGTACCACTTTTGATCAGCGCATTCTCAACTATTCGGAGGAGTGTACCAGACAGGTAGGTTGTCTGTCTGTGTGTTGACAGGTGGGTTGCCTGTCTGTGTGTTGACAGGTAGGTTGTCTGTGTGTGTGTGTGTGTGTGTGTGTGTGTTGGCAGATAGGTTGTCTGACTGTCTATGTGTCAACAGGTAGGTTGTCTGTGTGTCGACTTGAAGGTTGTCTGTGTGTCGACATGTAGGTTGTCTGTCTATGTGTCGATAGGTAAGTTGTCTGCCTGTCTGTGTATTGGCAGGTAGGTGATCTGTCTGTGGTGTGTCGATAGGTAGGTTGTCTGTCTGTCCTGTGTCGACAGGTAGGTTGTTTGTCTGTCTATGTGTCGATATGTCGGAAAGCCCCATCTCGAGCTTGCTTGCGGAGATTTTATATTTTACTAACATTTAAAGAAGAGACCTGATTGGGTGGTTACATTGCGTAATACGTATTACACAGAAATATCAGTGGTCCGGAGCCCTTTAGGACAATGAAACAGCACTGAGACGAAGATATTGATAGGCACTCATAGCAATAGAAGAAATAAGTTCAAAAGCATTTTCTAAAATATGATAGGCAAAAAACGTTTTGTACATTTGACAAACAATAATCAACATCAATGGATTCCCTTACATGTTAGTTCAGTTTCTGTTACTGGGAAAGTTGACGAACTAACAAGATTAGTACCTGAAGGGAGATTAGAAGTTTGAAGAATCTCCGTTGGGAAAGAAGCAAATAAACATTGTGCAATGCTAATTGGGTACAACTACATGATAAGGCTGGAACTTAAAAATAAAGAAAATCAATATTTGTTTTTAACGTTTTGCTCCCTTTAAACTCAAACGTAGTCCATACACGTGCTACTACATTTTAGTGCACTGGACTGATGTTTTACCTGTGGATTAGCTTTCTTTATTATCAGTGTCCTTTGCTATTAAGCGAACCCACTCCGACTTCATAGGTTCTTGTAATGTACATCTCCAAGTCAAGGACGAGAAGTCAATTAGTCCAACTGACCGGTGTAGGGTTTGAACCCGGTACCTTAGCATCAGTACACCGGAAGTTTAAGAAGGAGCGCTGTTATCAACGCGGACTTCCACACGAACACATGGGAACAGGAACACAAATAATCATAAAAACATGACGGCAACATTGTAGTGGAAGTAAAAGACTCCTTTCCCGCGCCTTGAGGTATTTTAGGTATATGATGTAGTCCTATATTTTATACACCAGTATACACTTCACTGATGATGTGTCAGTAGCACCCCGGTTGCCTTCACTTCCCAGAGAGTGTACAAGGTACCCGTTGCAGACCAGGTCGAACTTGTCGCGACCCGGGAAGGTTAACCCGGTCAACAAATGTCCGCAGAAGTCGGATGTGTCGGCCTAAAGGCGCAGTATCTCAGCTCTGCTGTAAACAGACACAACGCATTTAAGTCCGAAAAAAAAAAAAAACAACTCCGGATGAACGCAGGAGAAGAAGAAGAAGAAGAACTTGAAGTGGAGGTAAATTTTAAAAAAGTCCACCTCAGTCAACACCTTCATCATCCAGTACCTTGCCTGCTGGTGTTGGCGATCATGCCTCTCCACAAATTGCTAACTCCGACGGCATGGAACAATTCGTGTGTTGACTCTCTTCCGTGCCATGACACAAGACTGTCAAACATCTTCACACTGCGCCTTCCTCTATCTCTCTTGCCGCAAATCTTTCCGGTTGTCACGACATGTTACAATTGTTGTCCTCTCAAAACGTGGCCAGAAATGACGCCTGTTTCTTTCAGATGTTTATGATAAGTTGTCTTTGCGACTTAGCTTCCCTCAAAATGTCCAGATTGCTCACTTTGGCTGTCCAGTTAATTTTAAGCATTCTTCTGTAAAACCACATCTACCTCAGTGGGGATTCGATTAAATGACCCCCGGGATGACAGACACGCATGATAGCAAATGCGCAACCCCGACCTCCACAACCAACCAATTAACACCGTGAATCGAACCAGATATGCACGAAACAGAAGCGGACGTGTTAACTTGTAAGCCACTCCGCACATACAAACTTGAACAAAGATATATAATTTTTAACGAGCTGGCTAATTGGAAAATTAAAAGCACCGATGCTTATTTTTCTAGTTCCAAATATATCCATTATTAATTATAACACCGATAAACTATCTCTTCAATTAAGTCTGGCTTTGCTGGCCAACCAAATTGAATATTTAGGCCTCAAAGAAATTGCACGAGAAAAATATTATGTTCCAAGAGAATAGATATTGACTTTGGAAACTGAAAAAAAAAATCTGGCATGATCCTTCCAGCTATCCTTCCTCCTCCTCTTCTCTGTTCCTCTTTCCAGGGAAATGCATTACCTAGTTAGGGACATTAGAGGTCAGTGTGTTAGACTTCGGCATGAGTTTGTGTACTTTTACATCGATTTATCATATACACAACACATCTCTACTTACTTTTACATCGATTTGTCACAAACACAACACACTTCAACTTACATTTCCATCAATTTGTCACATACTCTTCTGCCTATCTTTCCATCAGTAAGTACTTCGCATACAAAACACACTGCTATCTGCTTTCATATGGATGTCACACACACACACTGTACACTAACAGTAAAGGATCTTTTAGATGTCACACAGACTGCACACTAAAAAGTAAAGGATCTTTTAGATGTCACACAGACTGCACACTAAAAAGTAAAGGATCTTTTAGATGTCACACAGACTGCACACTAAAAAGTAAAGGATCTTTTAGATGTCACACAGACTGCACACTAAAAAGTAAAGGATCTTTTAGATGTCACACAGACTGCACACTAAAAAGTAAAGGATCTTTTAGATGTCACACAGACTGCACACTAAAAAGTAAAGGATCTTTTAGATGTCACACAGACTGCACACTAAAAAGTAAAGGATCTTTTAGATGTCACACAGACTGCACACTAAAAAGTAAAGGATCTTTTTACACGCTTTAAAAGGCTGTGAGTATATGGTGTTATGGTGGTACTTCTTCTTTTTCGTTCATCCGGATTTTTTTTTCCGGACGTGACTGTGTTGTGCCTGTTTACAGCAGAGCTGCGTTCTTGCGCCGTTAGGCCGACACATCCGACTTCTGCGGGCATTTGTTGACCGGGTTAACCTTCCCGGGGCTATGGTGGTACATCTATACCTGTATGACCAATCAGCCCTCAAGTGGTGACGTGGACAATATCACGCTCGTAGCCATCACTTCCCAAGAGACATCCTGGTACCTGATTTAGGCTGGGTCGACCCATTTTAAAGATCCGCCTCAATGTAGATGACATGGTACACCATTACTCAGGCCTCCATCGATTTGCCATATTTTTGGCACACGTCTATCAACTTACCCATACACTTACTCATAACATTATCTATCAACTTACCCATCTACTTTTCCACCACGTTATCCATCAATTTACCCAAGGTCACGACAGTAGGCAGAGGATCTCTACCCATCAAATTATACATAATTTACCCATCAGATTACCATTCAAAGTTTCAGTTAACTTACCCATCAAGTTACCCATCATCTTATACATCAACTTACCTATCCTCACAGTCGGCATTGTGGCGAAGGAGTTACACACGCAGTTCGTAATCCCGCATACCGCGTTCAAAATACAGCTCCGGGCGATTTGGAAGCAGACCGCCCTGCACTTAATTTCATACATAAGTGCCGGTCGTTCGGAAAGCAATGGTAGACTACTGAACGTAAACTTGCCACGAAATCACAAATAGCCAAACACTGCTGGGGTTGACTGCAACGTCCTGTAAATGATATGCATCTAACTTTTAACCCATCACCTCCCCCATCAACTGACCACACACACAACTCACTTGTATCTACATACTTATTCCCCCAGGTCCTTCTGTATAACGACACCCTGCTGAACTCCAGTGCCATCAGCAGCGACCCCCAGTCCGGGGTCTACATCAGCGTCATCAACGACACCAGCTACCTGAAGTCCACCTGCCACAGGGTCAAGGTCATCGACGACGGCTCCAGTTTCTACGCCACTGCCGCCTCCACCGAGTTCTTCGAGTGAGTATTCTACACCAACGTCCTTGACATATTTTAACCTCAGTTCTAGCCATTTCTTTATTTTAAACATCAGTTCTAGCCATTTCATTAATTTAAACCTCAGTTCTAGCCATTTCTTTATTTTAAACCTCAGTTTTAGCCATTTCATTATTTTAAACCTCAGTTCTAGCCATTTCTTTATTTTAAACCTCAGTTCTAGCCATTTCCCATTTCTTTATTTTACACTTCAGTTCTAGCCTTTTCATTATTTTACACCTCAGTTCTAACCATTTCATTATTTTACACCTCAGTTCTAGCCATTTCATTATTTTACACCTCAGTTCTAGCCATTTCTTTATTTTCCACCACGCCTTTGTGATGAAAGTGTTATGGACGTAATTCGTAATCTCGCATAAAGCGCTCGAAACAGCTGCATGATAATGCAGATGTGGTCGCCGCTCTGTGGAATCACGTGTATAGTGCAGAGGAACAGATGCGAACATTACGGCTTGGACAGAATTGTGTTTGCAGGGAGTGACCAGTGGACCTGGCCGACACTCAGGACCCAAGGCAAGGCCAGTCGGACACATAATCAGACGGCTACTGGTACCATTAGTAATGAGACTCTTCACTGGCTGTTGAAGATGAGGACGGAGCACGCATGGGAATGTCCCGAGTGTTGTAATGTCTGTTCTTATCTCAACTCTCTTATTTCCATAGACCAGTCGGCACTCGGGCGAGCCTCGGTAGCGGAATGGCTAGACTGTACATTTGCTATCATCACCCTTTAAGCTGTTGTGCAAAGACTTTTTTTTTTTTTTTGCATATCCTTTACAGGACATCGCTGTCAGCACCAGCATCTTTCAGCTGTATGTTGATTTCTTGGCAAGATTACGCTCAGTAGTTTGCCATTGCTTTCTGAGCGACCGGCTCACATACCTCGTAAGTTACCGATGCGATTCGAACCACTGCTGATTCTCACCGTCATCATGTCACCGACGAGAGTATACGAGATTACGGAGAAAAGTCATAACCTCTAATCCACGAAGCCGGCGTGCAAAGACTACATTCGCTATTAT
The DNA here is from genome assembly GCA_014155875.1 of Cepaea nemoralis. Taxonomy (NCBI): domain Eukaryota; kingdom Metazoa; phylum Mollusca; class Gastropoda; order Stylommatophora; family Helicidae; genus Cepaea; species Cepaea nemoralis. The sequence continues at coordinate 16,792 of JACEFZ010002019.1, forward strand.
CGCACTTAAGCTGTTGTTGTGCTAAGACTGTAGCGTTGCTATTACCACTCTTAAGCTGTTGTTGTACCAAGATTATACATTTGCTATTACCACCCTTAAGCTGTTGTGCAAAGACTGTACATTTGCTATTATCACCCTTAAACTGTTGTTGTACAAAGACTATACAGTTGCTTTACCACTCTTAAGCTGTTGTTGTACGTACCAAGACTATACAGTTGCTTTACCACCCTTAAACTGTTATTGTACCAAGACTATACAGTTGCTAGTACCGCTCTTCAACTGTTGTTGTACCAAGACTATACAGTTGCTAGTACCGCTCTTCAACTGTTGTTGTACCAAGACTATACAGTTGCTATTACTATACTTAAGCTGTTGTCGAAACCGTTCCCAGGCGCAGTGTTCTGGAGCTCCAGCACTCAGACGGCATCGCCCGCGTGGGCGGCATCAAGATAACCTTGGCCTTGTGTCTGTTTGGCGTCTTCTTCCTGGTCTACTTCGCCCTGTGGAAGGGAATTAAAAGCTCGGGAAAGGTAAGTTATTGTCGCTGCTAACGTAAACTATGATAACTAGAATGATAACATCGCGATAACAAGGCAAGTGCTGAACTCTTTAATGATTCTTTCTTTTTTAAAACCAACTGTCTTTGCTGGTGTAATCCTTTAACTCTTGTAGTTCTAGATTTTCAGTGCATTAAGTAAAACAAATTCGCATTTATTAGGGTTAATATTTTGAAAGTGTACCGCTTTGGACAGATCTCTCTGCAGAAAATAGACTCATGTATATGTGACAGAACACAGTGCAGTGAATTCCACTCTCTTGACATCCTAAGAGATGGGTACTGACCATCCCACCTCATATGTCTTGACATAGAATATGTGAAGGCTTGAGACTTCACAGCCTAACGACCGTATCTGTAAAGGGATCACTGTTAATTAAATACATGGATACGTTATTGGTGTCAGGTCTTAGTCAGATATGACTGAGCTACCGTATAACAGTAGACGGTACTACCTGGTTTCTGTTAGCGCTGAACGTTGGGCGGCGCTTACCAAACCTGACACCCCACATTGTGCCAACGGCTTCGGGCGGAAGAGCGCAATTGGGAGGGTACAAGCCTTACCCTGGTGCGAGGAAATGCAAGCTAAAGACAAAATGTCATGGCAGGGCAGACCAGGCCCTAAGCCTTGGTTGGCGACTGGTCTAGGATCGAAGCTCCGACAGGCGGACAGTTAGAGCATTGCTTTGCTGATCCGGCAGCTTCTGCAGCTTGTCTTGTTCCAGATGTAGGGGTGTTACCTTTCCTCTGGAGTGAACTAGGCAGGCCGAGAGAGGGATCATGCTGCATGGGCAACACATGATCTCTATATTTTAGCCCAGGCTTTGTGCTATGGAGAGATCAGGATGGTGGTATATACATTCACTCACGCTCAGATGGCGGCCTCTACAATGCTCAGAGATTGAAGGCTAAGACCAAAATTAGGAGGGTACTGATCAGAGAGTTGCTTTTTGCAGATGATGCTGCAGTTACGACCCACTCTGAGGAAGAATTGCAATGTCTACTATCTGCATTCTCCAATGCTTGTTCTGAATTTGGTTTAACAATTAGCAAAAAGAAGACACAGATTATGTCACAAGGTGCACATGGGGTACCATCAATCTTTATTGACGACGCCGAACTAGAGATAGTAGACCATTTTACATATCTAGGATCAGTGGTAAATAGCAAATTATCCCTAGATCAGGAAATCAACATCCGGATTGGTAAGGCAGCAACAACAATGAACAGGTTAAGAAAAAGAGTCTGGGAGAACAGGAAGCTTACTGCCAAAACAAAAGTCCTTGTCTATCAAGCCTGTGTCCTTAGTACTCTTCTCTATGGCAGTGAAACCTGGACAACTTACTCACACCAAGAGAACAACTTAAACAGCTTTCATATGCGGTGTCTGCGAAGAATTCTTGGTATTAAGTGGCAAGACAAAATCACAAATACTGAAGTATTGGAAAGATCAGGTTGTGTGACAGTTTATTCCATGCTCAGTCTTCGTAGACTTAGATGGATAGGACATCTTAGGAGGATGGATGATGGTAGAATACCAAAGGATATCTTTTTTGGTGAATTACAGATGGGTAAGAGATCTCAGGGTCGGCCTCTACTACGATACAAAGATGTGTGTAAGCGGGACATGATTGATACAGGCATTGATAATGCACATTGGGAGCAAGTCGCCGCTGAACGTGTTGCATGGAGGGCAAATATCAGAAATGGAATAAAGTCAAAGGAGAAAATTATTGCAGAAAAGTCACACACCAAGCGTTTGAGACGTAAGATGGTGCAAGATGGGGGAAATGACCACGTGTTCACATGCACCCACTGTGAACGGACATTTACAGCGCAAATTGGCCTTATCAGTCACACTCGCTACCGCCATAGTTAAAAGTTATTATGCCTTTTTAAAGCACAAACTATCGTCTGTCAAGACGGCAAGGTGCCAATGAGGATACGTTATGTGGGCTACAGTAACATGAATATGGGGCAGAAGGAGTTAAGGTTTGTGTAACATATGCTGGAGATGAAACAGTTAAAACATGAATCAAGGTTTTTCAGTTATTTAGGAGAGTTAGTTAGATATTTAGTTACTTATTAGATAGTTAATTAGATAGTTAGTTAGTTAGATATTTAGTTAATTAGTTATATGGTTAGATAGGTAGATAGATCATTAGTTAGTTAATTAGTTACTTAGATATTTAATTAATTAGTTATGTACAGTAGTTAGATAATTAGTTAGTTAGATAGTTAGGTATTTAATTAGTTTGTTATTTAGTTAGCTAGCTGGTTAGTTAGTTAGTTAGTTAGTTAGTTAGTTAGTTAGTTAGTTAGTTAGTTAGTTAGTTAGTTAGTTAGTTAGTTAGTTAGATAGATATTTAATTAATTAGTTATATAGTTAGATAATTAGTTAGTTAAATAGTTATTTACTTAGTTTGTTAGTTAGTTAGGTTTTAGTTAATTAGATATTTAGTTAGATAGTTATTTAGATAGTTATTTATTTAGTCAGATGTTTAGTTAGTTAGTCGTCAGATTATTCTCATTGCACGTTGGCCCAAGCATTCCATAAGTGCTCAGATCTCCACAACATTATCTCTCTCAGCTTGTATTGGTCGACAACACAAATTCTGCGTTAGTTGACCATTCTTCTATGACTCCCTACACAGCAGTCTTGCCTGACCTCACCCCTTTCACCTGATATTCTTGCAGTCTGGTCAGGCTTACAGATTCCCAGCCGTCTCGTCATTCGTTTAATCGCCCCACCTCTCTGAGGGCATTCACTTTATCAGGCCGGCCCGCAAGCCAGTCAGCTCGCTCATTTCCTCTTACACCCGCGTCTCCTGGCACAAAAACAAACCTGATTTGTATCAGGCTTTACCTTCTCAGAGATTCCAAGCTCAGCCTTCAAGCCCACCCCATCTGGATCTTCCTGAGCATACTCGTCTCCGTGGCGAAGTGATCAAGCCGTCTGCCTCGTACTCCGAAGGTTGTGGGTTCGATTCCGAGCGAAGTCTTTGTGTTCACGAATGCATTTTTCTCGGAGACTCATGGAGTTCGTCGCTGGAGCTACGGAGTTCTTGCTTTGTGCCACGCTTTTGACAGGCCACTAAGTGGAAAGAGACCGAGCGATAAAGGATAAAACCCGTTGAAAGAAGTCGATCCTCTCGACTTAAAAATTTTTTTAATAGACTCATTGAGTCGAAGAGATAACACGCCTAGGTGAAAGTCTGTCTGTTTCTCAAACCAGGCTGTAGTTTTAGTTACTGCCATAACCTTCATGTCTAGAATAAATGGGGTAACACGTTATGCTATTAAACAGTGAAAATATTATTCGCGCCTTTCTGTTATCCAGGATAAGTTGGCTTGTATAACATATGCTAAGATTGAAACTGTTCAAACATGAATCAGTGTTATGTTTTCTTGAAAAGGTGGGCTTAGATACCATCTGATGGGAGATACACTGAAAAGATTAGAACAAGAATTGCCATGGCGAAGATGGTCTTTTGCAAGATGAAAAACATACTAACCAATAAAAAGATGTCAATTGCGACGAGAAAAAGAGTGTGGAGCTGCTACATAGAGCCTGTTCTTTTGTATGGGTGTGAAACTTGGACAATGAGCAGTCAAGCTGAAAAACATCTGATGGCTGTAGAAATGTGGTTTCTGAGGAGAATGCAAAGAATACCATGGACAGACAGGAAAAACAATGACCAAGTCCTACAAGAAACAAATGAAAATCGTAAAATGATTAGAGAAATTAGACGTAGTAGTCAAAATCTTTTGGGCATGTTATGAGAAGAAATAAATTGGAGAACTTGGTGACAACTGAAAACATCGAGATTCGAAGGATCAAAGAGAACAAGGGAAAGACCGAGAAGTAAATACCTGGATGGCTTGGCCAAGTGGTATGATTGAAATAAGAACACTGAGTTGCTCCACGACTCTGGTGTTAGAGTGAAATGGTAAATCATTATCGCCCACGCTTATCGGAATGGCACATGATGGATGGATGGGCTTTTATAACATATGCTAAGGTTGAAACAGTTAAAACATGAATCAATGTAATGTTTTCTTGAAAAGGTGGGCTTATATAACATATAATAAGACTGAAACAGTTAAAACATAATTTATAGTGTTCTATGATCTAGGATAAGTGGGTATGTGTTACCTATGTGGGAATTGAAACAGTTAAAAATGGGAAGCTAGAGCCCATTACCCTGGGTGGAACCTGTCTAGAGGAAGCAGACCGTACATAAATGCATGCTGGAGTCGGACACGCTGATCTGTGAGGTGCATGACTAGGTGAGACACACTCCCCTCGTAAGAAAGAAGCAGAAGAAGAAGAAGAAGAAGAAGAAGAAGAAGAAGAAGAAGAAGAAGAAGAAGAAGAGGAAGAAGAAGAAGAAGAAGAAGAAGAAGAAGAAGAAGAAGAAGAAGAAGAAGAAGGACGCGGCTAAAACATGTAACATTATTTTCTGTTATCACTAAGATTTCGTTTATGGAGCGAGAATCACCTCCAAAAAAGTAACAATTTGCAAGATGCAAAATATACTGGCCAAAAAAAAAAAAGGGGGGGGGGGGCGCCTTAAAATTGAGGTGAGAGAAAGATTGCTCAAGTGCAATGTATGGCCTACACAGTTATATGCATGCATAACATGGGCTCTGAGAAAAAAGCTGGAAAACATCTAATTGTAGCGAAAATGTGGTTTCCGAGGAAATTGCAAAGGATACCATGTACGGATAGACAACCCAGTCTGACAGTCCTTCAAGAAGAATGTGAAAACGGCAAATTTATTAGAGAAAGTAGTTTGAGGCGGGCAAGATTCTTTAGGTACTTAATGTGGATAAATAAACTCGAAAACTTAGTGACAACTGGAAAAATGATGGGAAAGGAGCAAGGGACGGGTGCGGAGATAAATACATGGTTGTTTTTGGCACGGGAATAATCGAGACAAGAACACAGAACTGATACAAGATTCTGGTTATCATGTGAGATGGGCAGCCATGACCGCCCACGCGTATCAAAACGGCACATGATGATGATGATGTTAGCATGGACAGAGTACTGGACACGACAACAAGATAACACAAAACATCGTAAAATATCATTGCACAGGACGTGATGTTTAGTGATTGTACTTTAAGACCAAAAAGTGTATTTCTGTCTAGAGTTTTCTACTCTTTCGGTTATTCAAAAACGTCTCCCACTTCCCAAGATGCAACTCCATTTCCGCCAAACCCTCTGACGTCATTCTCTACTCTCTAGCTCACAATGTGTAACATGTCAACTCCCGACCTGTGATAACCCCGGCCTTGCCCCTGACAGTACATCTATTAAAGTTCACGTATAGAATGCCCTTCCTTCCACTGAAATACACCGGTTAAAATGTACTGTAAATAAAAGTGGCATTTACATCAAGGCTTATAACATTTATTGACCAGCAAGATTTACGCTATTCGTAATGGCGGTCGTAATCTGCGGCGAGCGGAATGTACATAAAGTTAAACAGATAAACCAACCACAGAAAGAAAGTATGCGAACCCATACACAGATACGGCAAAATGTTATGGGAATCGTATTGAAATGTAAAGTATATGTTATCATCATTACGTGTAGTGCCGTAAAGCGTGGGCGATCATGTTTCGTCATCTCACGCTGCTACCAGAGTCTAGGATTAAATGCTTGATCTTTTCCCGATAATGTCTTGAGGTCATCTGGGTGTTTATCGCCTTGTCTCCGCGCTCATTTCCCGTCAGTTCGTCAGTTGTTTGTTTGTTTTCAAATGAGCTCTCAGAATCTTGACTGTCTTTTCTAGTATCTTTAGTCAGTTTCTGGTTTTCGTATTTTTGAATAGTCGCCTCCATTGTTCTTTGTCCATTCACGAAAGAGTGACATAGAAATAAGTGAGTGTATTCCCTAGAAGTACCATAAGGTCCAAATGGACCACAGTGTCAACTTTCGCTTTCTATACTTTTCTTAAATTTGCTTTAATATGTTTATATTTTAATGAGTTGGCAATATATTTCCCAAAAATATGCTAATATTTAAAAAAAAAAAATCGACTGAAAATTATATCGAACCGAGTGATCAGATGTTATAACTATTTCTAGATGGTTGAAACAAGCCAGTCAATGTTTTAACTATTTCTAGAAAGTTGAAACAAGTCATTCGATGTTATAACTATTTCTAGATTGTTGAAATGATTAAACCTCAACAAGCTTACGCCAAGCTCCTCCCACTCCCCCCGCATAGTGTTTCTATGTGTTTAATTATCTTCTCTGAGTGTTTTGTTTTTAACAATATATATATATATATCTATTATATATATATATATATATATATATATATATATATAGATATATATATATATATATATATATATATATATATATATATATATATATATATATATATATAGGAAAGTCAAGGAAATCTATGTGACTATAATGACATCACTGATCCGGATGCGTATTGGTCTATAGACAAATGGGGCTAGCGCCACATATCCAACATACCTCAAGGCATGTAAGAGGGACCTTTACACCACTTCACAGCTCACAGTGTCGCCCACGCACTCACTCAGTAGCAGGGCGACGGAACCATGTACTACCAGTCCAACATGAGGAAAATACGATTGCAAACCGTAGCTACAAGCATAAACACGCCACAGGCCTTAACGGTTCAATGCCTAACCGCCATGTTGGCGACCGGAAGTGCGATGTTCGTCCGTCATGAATGACGAGGACCATTCATTCACTGCATCTCTTGATGAGGAACGGATGACTTGCGCTTTGGATTTATATAGCGAGGTAGTGGTCGCGCAACTCCGTTGTCCCGGCTCTCTCGTCTGTGTCCATCTGGCAAGACGACTGGAAGACGGACACAGATGCAGTGGACGTTAGGCTGCCACGGCCAGTTATCCCTGTATGTATCGACTCACTAGCCTGGAGTCTCGTGCAAACGGCCCTTCAGTCATTCCTTTTTTCAGTTTTAAAACAAGCATAGCGACAAGCAGTGAGCGTATGATTACTGATAGGATCAACAGAATTTCCTTCGCCGAAGACGGACTGACTGCCAGAACAGTCCACACACATATGAGGCGAGAAGCTGCCCACAGAAGATATTGCTCGTCTAAGTTGCGAACAGATCTCCCGATTTACGGTTGAGCCTCACCAGCGCACAAATGCATATGGCGACTGACAGGACAGACGTTCAAGCACACGCAAAGCCAAGAGTAGCATCGCTAAAGGCGCCCTCCCGGTACCAGGTGATACATGCAAAACCACTGGACGCCTACCGACGAGCTTTCAAGCTACGCCGGCAGGACTGACCAAAAAAAAAAGCTATACCAGCTTACTGACTGCAGGCCCACTACTCATCGAGAGAGAGAGTGGACGCTTATCGAGACTTTGTCGAACGGTCGTACAAATTTTGCTGTTTTGCCCGCTCAAACCACGACCCTGGCTGCACGATGCGGTTACATTCTCGAAACGCCTGCCTCGCCAACTTGCGTTGGCTGGAAAGATCCCATTTTGGTGCACCTCACACAGCCATCCGAGACAACGAACGCTAGACGCGGAACTGATCAAGCGAACCAGACCAGCCCTCACATCCTAACTAACTAACCAACTAACTTTCATGAGCCCCGTGGGCGCCGTGGCGAAGTGGTTACGTACCCAATTCGTAAATCCGCATAATTCGTTAGTTGTAATCGCTTTCGTTGTTTCCCATGGTTCAGATTCATACAGTACTACAAAAACACGGAAAACCAGTAGAAGTTCTTGCTCGACTTCAAAATGTTATCGAAAACAGGAGGGCTGGTTGTTACCGAGCCAATACTACATTCTGAATAAATGCACAAGATATGAATAGGAAGCTCCATGAATGAAAAACAAAAGCGCGCGCGCGCGCGCACACACACACACACACACACACACACACACACACACACACACAAACACACACACACACACAAAGGCGATCGTTTCGACCGATGTCTTTATCAACGAATAAGAAAAACAACACAAAATAACAGCAGCTAAAATAATGGACTACTTAGACATAGAAGCAACACAAATATATTGCACGGTTTACTGCTGGTCATATTTCGTTTCATCTGGTTCCGCTTAGGTGCATACTGCAGAGTTGCACATACGAAGTGAATAAATGAATTAAATTTTGGTGTAAATACTGAAAACACATAGTCACGGGTATTGTTAGATTGTGGAGCATCATTTATCCCTACGGTAATCGCAAATATAAAACCGAGTCTTTCTGTGTGCATAAAACTGGCTCGCACGGCCTAATTATTAATACCGCGACGGTTTATTGTTCGCAGAATACAATATACGAAATTATTTATAAATTACCAATTGATTAACAATTAATATATGAAACGCCGTTGCTTTGTTATATTTATGATGACAATTAAGCAGTTGTCTCGCAATTGCCCAGGAGGGTGTTTTATAGCCTGTCAAATGTGCGGGGATTCCTAAAGACTGATTAACTCTTTTTCTCCACCCACACTGCTATGTTTTCAGTTACTAGATTTGCTAATTGTAGAGAAAAGAATATTATCTTGGCATGCCAAAAGGTGATACATAATGTTCATGCTTGTTTTTTATGTGGACTTTCAGGCTGTGTGGGTGACGGCCACATTTCCTTACGTCGTCCTGTTGATCCTGCTATGTAAGGGATGCACCCTGCCTGGGTCTCTGGATGGGATCATTTACTATCTGAGTCCACAGTGGGACCAACTGCTGAAGCTTGATGTGAGTGATGTAGCGTAACATTTTGTTTGTTGAGTTTCCGTGTGTGTATGTAAGAGTGTGAGTGAGAGAGAAATTAGAAGAAAAAGAGAGAGCAAGAGAGAGAGAGAGAGAGAGAGAGAGAGAGAGAGAGAGAGAGAGAGAGAGAGAGAGAGAGAGAGAGAGAGAGGAGTAGCAGATTGTGGGAGAAAGTATGAGGGAGAAAGTTGCACAAACACACAGAGAAGTGTGTGTGTGTGTGTGAGAGAGAGAGAGAGAGAGAGAGAGAGAGAGAGAGAGAGCGAAAGAGAGTTAAACAGAGAGCAAGTGTGTAAGAGAGAGAGAGAGAGAGAGAGAGAGCGAGAGAGAGAGAGAAAGATTGAGAGCGAAAGAGTGAGAAAGAAAGAGTAAGAGAGAGAGACATATAGTCAGAAAGCTTGTCCGCAAGAGTAAGAGAGAGAAAGAGAGAGAGAGAGAGAGAGAGAGAGAGAGAGAGAGAGAGAGAGGGAGAGAGAGAGAACAGAGTAAGAGTCATAGAAACAGACTCATTGAGAGTGACCGTAAGTGAGAAAAAGGGAGTGTCTATGAGAAAGTATGTGGATGAATAAGTGAGTGAGAGAAAGTAAGAGTGAAAAGTAAAAAGTCACAGAGAGAGAGAGAGAGAGAGAGAGAGAGAGAGAGAGAGAGAGAGAGAGCGAATGAATATATATATACATAGAGAGAGAGTTACAGAGAGTGACAAAGAGAACGAAAGACAGTAAGAGAGTACAAGAGTATGAAAGGACATACAATGAGTGTGAGAGAGACACAGATTGAGATAGAGAGAGTATAATGGTGGGGAGGGGGAGGAGAAAGAGTGTCAGATTGACTTGAGGCGAATAAATAAGGCCATTTACTTTTTTTTTGCATATCCCTTACAGGACATTGCAGTCAACTTCAGCATTTTTCAGCTGCTGTTGATGTACTAGGCAAGATTACGCTCAGTAGTTTGCCATTGCTTTCTGAGCGACCGGCTCACATACCCTATAAGTTACCAGCGGGGGGAGAATCGCTACAGATTCTCGCGCAGGTTACGTTACTCACGAGAATATACGGGATTACGGAGAAAGACGTTAAAATCTGGACCAGGGAGACATGCCATTTACTTACCAACTACCAAATACACCTGAGCCCTTCGTAAAGATCTCTTTACTTTGCATGTTTACGACATACCCAAATGCGCCCAGTATCACGAAAAGGTGTTATTTAGTATTTACTGTATCTATATCCGCACATGTCTCTCCTCCACAGATCTGGATAGCAGCGGCTGCTCAGATATTCTTCTCTCTGGGCCCGGGGTTCGGGGTCCTGCTCGCCCTGTCCAGCTACAACAAGTTCAACAACAATTGCTACAGGTTTGTTGCGGGTCTGTTTATACATAGACAGACAGACAGACAGACGGACGGACGGACGGACGGACGGACGGACGGACGGACGGACAGACAGACAGACAGACAGACAGACAGACAGACAGAAAAGTAATCACTACTACTAACGTCTTTCAGAGATGCTCTCGTGACGTCGGCCACCAACTGTCTGACGAGCTTCCTTGCCGGGTTTGTGGTCTTCACCGTGCTCGGATACATGGCCTACACACAGAACAGAACGGTCGAGAACGTGGCTAGACAAGGTATGTGTGCTGTATGGGACAGTGGATTATGTGGCTAGACAAGGTATGGATGCGTGTGGGACAGTGGTATATGTGGCTAGATAACGTATGTGTGTTGTAAGGGAAGAGGTATATGCGACTAGATAAGGTATGTGTATTGTATGTGTACTCTTCTCTATGGCAGTGAAACCTGGACAACTTACTCACACCAAGAGAACAACTTAAACAGCTTTCATATGCGGTGTCTGCGAAGAATTCTTGGTATTAAGTGGCAAGACAAAATCACAAATACTGAAGTATTGGAAAGATCAGGTTGTGTGACAGTTTATTCCATGCTCAGTCTTCGTAGACTTAGATGGATAGGACATCTTAGGAGGATGGATGATGGTAGAATACCAAAGGATATCTTTTTTGGTGAATTACAGATGGGTAAGAGATCTCAGGGTCGGCCTCTACTACGATACAAAGATGTGTGTAAGCGGGACATGATTGATACAGGCATTGATAATGCACATTGGGAGCAAGTCGCCGCTGAACGTGTTGCATGGAGGGCAAATATCAGAAATGGAATAAAGTCAAAGGAGAAAATTATTGCAGAAAAGTCACACACCAAGCGTTTGAGACGTAAGATGATGCATGATGGTGGAAATGACAACGTGTTCAGATGCACCCACTGTGAACGGACATTTAAAGCGCAAATTGGCCTTATCAGTCACACTCGCTACCGCCATAGTTAAAAGTTATTATGCCTTTTTAAAGCACAAACTATCGTCTGTCAAGACGGCAAGGTGCCAATGAATTGTATGGGACAGTGGGGAGTGTGTGGCTAGACAAGGTATGTGTGTTGTATGGGACAATGGGGAGTGTGTGGCTAGACATGGTATGTGTGTTGTATGGGACACTGGGGAGTGTGTGGATAGACATGATATGTGTGTTGTATGGGACAGTGGGAAGTGTGTGGCTAGATAAGGTATGTGTGTTGTATGGGACAGTGGGAAGTGTGTGGCTAGATAAGGTATGTGTGTTGTATGGGACAGTGGGAAGTGTGTGGCTAGATAAGGTATGTGTGTTGCATGGGACAGTGGGGAGTGTGTGACTAGACAAGGTATGTGTGTTGTATGGGACAGTGGGGAGTGTGTGGCTAGACAAGGTATGTGTGTTGTATGGGACACTGGGGAGTGTGTGGCTAGACAAGGTATGCGTGTTGTATAGGACAGTGGGGAGTGTGTGGCTAGACAAGGTTTGTGTGTTGTATGGGGCAGTGGGGAGTGTGTGGCTAGACAAGGTATGTGTGTTGTATGGGACACTGGGGAGTGTGTGGTTAGACATGGTATGTGTGTTGTATGGGACATTGGGGAGTGTGTGGCTAGACAAGGTATGTGTGTTGTATAGGACAGTGGCGAGTGTGTGGCTAGACAAGGTATGTGTGTTGTATGGGACAGTGGCGAGTGTGTAGCTAGACAAGGTATGTGTGTTGTGTGGGACAGTGGGGAGTGTATGGCTAGACAAGGTATGTGTGTTGTATGGGACAGTGGAGAGGGTGGCTTGACAAGGTATTTTTGTTGTATGGGACAGTGGTATATGTGGCTAGAAAAGGTATGTGTGTTGTATGGGACAGTGGTATATGTGGCTAGACAAGGTATGTGTGTTGTATGGGACAGTGGTATATGTGGCTAGACAAGGTATGTGTGTTGTATGGGACAGTGGTATATGTAGCTAGTCAAGGTATGTGTGTTGTATGGGACAGTGGTATATGTGGCTAGACAAGGTATGTCTGTTGTATGGGACAGTGGAGAACATGCTAGACAAGGTATGTATGTTGTATGGGACAGTGGAGAACGTGGCTAGACAAGGTATGTATATTGTATGATACATTGATATATGGCTAAAGAAGATATGTGTATTGTATTCTTCTTCTTCTTCTTCTTCTTCTTCTTCTTCTTCTTCTTCTTCTTCTTCTTCTTCTTCTTCCTCTTCTTCTTCTTCTTCTTCTTCTTCTTCTTCTTCTTCTTCTTCTTCTTCTTCTTCTTCTTCTTCTTCTTCTTCTTCTTCTTCTTCTTCTTCTTCTTCTTCTTCTTCTTCCTCTTCTTCTTCTTCTCTTCTTCTTCTTCTTCTTCTTCTTCTTCTTCTTCTTCTTCTTCTTCTTCTTCTTCTTCTTCTTCTTCTTCTTCTTCTTCTTCTTCTTCTTCTTCTTCTTCTTCTTCTTCTTTCGTTCGCTTGAAATAAGTCTATAACTGCAATGTTGTCTCTTGTATGAATTTAACTGTCTATTTTAGTTCACTCAGTGGTCCATAGAGTTTATCTTCCATTGTCGTCTCTCTAGGCCAGAAGATTTGCCTAGACATGTTATAATTTGGGCAGCCCCTAGAGGGGGGGGGGGGGAAGGGCTATCTATCTATCTATCTATCTATCTATCTATCTATCTATCTATCTATCTATCTATCTATCTATCTATCTATCTATCTATCTATCTATCTGCCTGCCTGCCTGCCTGCCTGCCTATCTGTCTGTCTGTCTGTCTGTCTGTCTGTCTGTCTGTCTGTCTGTCTCCGTGTGTCTGTCTGTCTGTCTGTTGCAATTATAGATCAAAAATTTTCTGTCACTGCATTTGACATTCCGTGATCACAACTGCAAGGTACGTAACTCCAATACATCAACAGGTTGTTCTCTATGTAAGAGTTATAGAACGCTGGCGTGTGTGAATCTATTCTCTTATATAGTAACTTCGTTGGCGTAGCAAGTAGAGCGGTTGTCTGCCAAGACAATAGACACATTTTAATCCCCAACAGGGGCAGGTTTCTTTTTTCCAATCAGTATGGGTCTGGCGTCTCATCTTATCTCACCATCACATCTCATCATGTCATCTCATCTTGTTCCTCTTGCACCTTGCGATATCGAGGTGAAGCACAAATAGCGGGAGAGTGCCTGCTTATGGGCTTCATGTATCGAGATTCCCCATGGATTCTGTTATTCCCTCTATCCATCATTTACATGGTCGGTATTTCTTCTGGTTCTATTTGGTCTGTACATTATTGCTTGTTGTGGCATACTGTTAGTTGGTAGCCTAGTTATACGGCCGAACCATTTCACTTGCTGCTTTCTGATGAAACCTAGCGCTGCTATAACTCCACTTTAGCCCTGATATCATAATTTCTGATGTTTTTCTCTTATTGATACATTGAGTATTCTTCTCAGGAATATAATTTTCGTTGTTGTAATTTTTTATTTCTTTTTTTTTTTCTGGCTCTGTCCTGCTTTAGTATTGATAACATAGAGTGGGTAGAAAGATTGTGTTGTACGGTGCTGTTTTTATATCTACTGACACATGTTTGTTTTTAGTATTGGTGCTGGCTCTAGAATCTAGTTAGTTAGTTAGTTAGTCGAGGTTCCAACTTCACGGCAACGGGTCGTCCCCATTATGCCCCGTTCCTGTGCCAGTGAATATCACACACAATGCTCCCCACTGTCCAATGTGAAAAGTGGAATAGACAGGAGTCTCGGCAATCCAACAGCCCACACAGGTACACTGTGCATAATGCCGCCGCCAGAATGCCAACACAAAATTAATCCACGAAAACCAGTTCATCGTCGATGGACTCGGCAGTCACCAGAAAGACCTCAATGACCTGGGATTTCTCACATGGCTTGGTCTTTTACCGCAGGGCGACCCGCCTAAAGTGTCGCATAAAGCACGAACTCCGCAGCTTCAGCGCCGACTCCCTGGAGTCTCCTGAAAAATTCACTCGTGAACCGAAAAGGCAACTCAGTCAATTCAGCAACAGCCGGTAGCCATTGTTCCGAACATGCAGGTCACTGTACAGTACCGATGTAAAAGCATTCCCTGCGAATTTCACAGCTCACAGTGTCGCCCATCACTCACTCAGTAGCAGGGCGTCGGAACCTGGCTCTGGAATCGACCCATCATTATCACAATTGGTGCCAGACAATTTTCAGAATCTTCTGAAGATTGTATGTGAAGGAGATGCGAAGAAACGCCATCAGAGAGACAGTCTGCACAATATAAAACAGCACAAAGTAATGCAGCTTTGCAGAACAAAAATACGAAAAACAAAGGACATTGCAGCGACTAGCCTTCATCGGCAAACAAGTACACAAAATAAGTGTACATCATAAGCACCAAAACGGACTGGAGTTGATTGCATCGACCTGCGAAGAACATGCAATTGTAAAAAATAATTTATGAAACTAGGTCGGCCTCAGATACGTAAAATATAAAGTTACTTTTTTTCAGGCCTCGAAGCTTGGGTATATGCTGCCAGCACTATATTTTTATAGATAATTTTATAGATAATTTTATAGATCAATCGTCACTGGATGTTTGATGTAATTAATATCATCCCAACTACCTTTACTTCCCGGAACCTCTGCTGGTTTCAATTTTTATCCTGGAAATTGACCTGGAAATCCCGGTCAGTTTTTTTTTTGAAACTGTCCGCTTCCAGTGAGGATTCGACCACATAACCACAGGACGGTAACATAAGCATGCCTTGCAATGCTCTACAGCGAGTTCGGCAGTCTTACTGGAATGAAACACATTCTCCTGCCCTGTTTGGGTACGCAAGAGCACTAACTACTACACCACTGCGAGCTAGAAAGTGAAATGAATGGAGTCTCCGTGGCGAAGCGGTCAAGTCGTTTGACTCTGGCTCCGAAGGTTCTGGGTTCGATTTCGTGCCGCGTTCCTTCGGTTCACGAGTGCATGTTTTTCGGAGAATTCTGGGGGTCATCGCTGGAACTACCGAGTTCGTGCTTTGTGCGACCTTTCGGCAGTTCGCTGCGGAAAGAGACTGAACCATATGGGATAAAACCCGGTGCAATGAAGCGACCCTGTCGACTGTTAAGCGACTATTTAAGTGATATAGAAAGCGTGTGATTGCTTGTTGCAGATGTGGGCCTCATCTTTGTGGTGTATCCGGAGGCTGTGGCCACTTTAGCTGGGAGTTCCTTCTGGGCAGTGATCTTCTTCTTCATGCTGATTACCCTGGGTCTGGACACAACAGTGAGTGCATTGTCTCTCTCTCTCTTTCTCTCTCTCTCTCTCTCTCTCTCGCTCTCTCTCTCTCTCTCTCTCTCTCTCTTTCTCCTCTCTCTCTTTCTCTCCCATTTTCTCAGTCTCACTCTTTCTCTGTCCTGTTCTCATTCGCTCAGTTATTATCACTTTCTCACTCTTGCACGCCCTCACTGTCACTTCCTCTCACTCACACTAACGTTATCACTCTCTCCCATCCTCTCTATTACTCTCTCTCTCTCTCTCCCCTTCTTACCCTCTCCCTTTCTCTGTCCCACACTCTCTCACACTCTGTCCCTCTCCCTCACTCATTCTCACCCTCTCTCATTCTTCTCGTCCCCACCACTCTCTCTCATTCACTCTCTATGTCTTTCTTACACTTTCTTACTCTGTCTCTCCATTATAATCTCTCACTCAATGTCTCTCGCTCACTCACTCACTCTCTTTCTCTCTCTCACTTTCTCTCATTCCCTTACACACTCTCTACTTATACTCTCTCTCATTCACTCTCTATGTCTTTCTTACACTTTCTTACTCTGTCTCTCCATTATAATCTCTCACTCAATGTCTCTCGCTCACTCACTCACTCTCTTTCTCTCTCTCACTTTCTCTCATTCCCTTACACACTCTCTACTTATACTCTCTCTCACGCTCTCTGTCACACACTCTCTCTCACGCTCTCTCTCACACTCACTGACTCTCACTCATTTTCTCGTACTTACCTTCTCTCACTCATTCAAAGCTCACTCTCTAACTCTGTCTGTCTGTCTGTCTGCCTGCCTGCCTGCCCGCCCGCCCGCCCGCCCGCCCGCCCGCCCGCCTGTCTGTCTGTCTGTCTGTCTGTCTGTCTGTCTGCCTCTCTCTCTCTCTCTCTCTCTCTCTCTCTCTCTCTCTCTCTCTCTCTCTCACTAATTGTGTCAAACATTTTTTGTTGTCGTCCTCGTTATCATCTTCATCATCATCAACATCACCATTCCCGTGGGAATCATTATCATCATCGCCATACCCTTGATCTTCATCATCATATTGTTCCATTTACGGACAGACTCAAGTTGGCTGCTGCTTTCTGTAATCAATTCTGGTAGATGCCTGACTGTATACTAAGAAGAAGGATGAAGAGAAGAAGAAGAAGAAGAAGAAGAAGAAGAAGAGATATGGATACGACGGGGGGGGGGGGAGCAGTGGCAGAAGCAAAATGAAAAGACAAAGGTGACGGAGGAGGCGGAAGCGGAAGAGACGGAAGTCAACCTAATGCGAATTCGAAGATAAAGCAGAAGAGCCGTGTTTAAGTAGCCAGCACAGTTTGTGAACTTGACCATTAGGAAGACCCCTGCTGAGTGACCGTCGACATGGACGTGTCCAGACGCTCGAAATGTACAGTAAACGAGAGGAAGGGAGACGAGAGAGAGAGAGAGAGAGAGAGAGAGAGAGAGAGAGAGAGAGAGAGAGAGAGAGAGAGAGAGAGAACGAGTGAGAGAGAGTATGAGAAAGGGTGTATGTGTCAGAGAGAGAGAGTGAGAGAGTGTGTGTGAGAGAGAGAGTGTGTGTGTGTGAGAGAGAGAACGAGTGAGTGTATATGAGAGTGTGTGTGTGTGTGTTTGAAAGAGAGAGAGAGAGAGTGTATGTGTGTTTTGGGAGAGTGTGTGTGTGAACGAGAAAGATACAGTGAGTGTGAGAGAGAGGGAGAAAGATAGAGAAGGTGAGTGTGTGTGTGGGAGAGAGAGAAAGAGAGTGTGTGTGAAAGAGAGTGAGAGGGAGAGAGAGAGAGAGAGAGAGAGAGAGAGAGAGAGAGAGAGTGGGTGTGTGTGTTTTGGGAGAGTGTGTGTGAACGAGAAAGAAACAGCGAGAGAGAGAGAGAGAAAGATAGAGAAAGTGAGTGTGTGTGAGAGAGAGAGAAAGAGAGTGTATGTGAAAAAGAGTGAGAGAGAGAGAGAGAAAGAGAGAGAGGGAGAGAGAGAAAGGATAAGTGACTAGACAACCGAAACAGTAAAATGAGAACTGTAAAGAGTTACAACAGAAATAATACAGAAACAAAACATGTGAGACAGAAGTAAAGACCACAGCAAGGATGGAAGGATAACAGTGCCAATTCTTTAAATGGTGTCTAACCTTGAGATTGATAATGAAATGGTAGATAAGTGATTTAAGAAGGAGAATGGCGTGACAAAGAAAAGATTAGTAGTAATAACAGTTAAAAGTAAAGGACCATTTTACATGCTTGGATGCGTACGGGGTATAAC
>JACEFZ010002019.1:40000-143547 GCA_014155875.1 Cepaea nemoralis
TGAGCAGTTAGCTGTTGTTGGAGCTAGTAGATGTTGTTATAATTTGTATAGTCAGATCTTAGTCAGATATGACTGTGCTACTGTATGCCATTAGGCGGTACTACCTGGGTTCTGTTAGCGCCGGATGATGTTGATCAGGTCTTGGTCAGATATGACTGAGCTACTGTATGCCAGTAGGCGGTACTACCTGCGTTTTGTTAGCGCCGAATGTTGAGTGGCGGACACCAAACCCGACATCCCACATTGTACCAACAGCTTCGGGCGGAGGAGCGCAATTAGGAAGGTACAAGCCTTATCCTTGTGCGATAAAATGCAACATTTAGACTAAACATCATGGCGGGGCAGACCAGGCCCTAAGCATTTGCCGGCAACTGGTCTAGGATGGAAGATGCGACAGCCGGACAGTTAGAGAATTGCTTTTTTTCTCGGCAGCTTCTGCAGCTTGTCTTGTTCCAGACGTATTGGTGTTACCTTTCTTAGAGTAAACTAGACAGGCTGAGACAGGGATCATGCTGTATGGGCAACACATGGTCTCTATAATTCAGCCCAGGGTTTGTGCCACTGAGAGGTTATGATGCCTTTTTTAAGCACAATGTAACAAACTATTGTCTGTCAAGACGGCAAGATGCCAGGAGTAGTATAATCTATCACCCAAAGCTGACGTCACAGTACTTGAAGCATGCCGTAAGTGAGCCCCTTAGATATTAGACCAGAGGTACCCAAACCACGACCCGCAGGCCACTTGTGGCCCGCCAGCTGTCAGAAAGTGGCACGCGAGGCCTCCAGCAGTCATTTTCCGCAATGACCGTTATAAAAAAAAACAAGCAATGTTCCAAACTCACCGTCAGTAACCTAGCTGCGCTTATGTCTTTGGGCACGACAGATTTGTGCCCAAACATTGTTAAACTGGCATCTGAACTTAAGTAACTGGTTATGAAGAACAGTTACAATTGTAAATTAATTACATTACACAAATAAACACACATAGTATTATTTGGCGATCAGAGAAGTGAGAAAAAGGAAATAGAGACTAGAAGACGCACTAGACAACATAAAATTTGAAAGCTATAGTTACCAACCGGGATCGAACCTGTCGCCTCCAAATGACGACTGCGCCATTAATAGCGATTTTCGAAACTTTAAAATTTAAGTTAAGAAAGGTAAGAATGATATTGCACGACTTTTATAATTGTATAACAGTGTGGCCCGCTTAACTACCGAAAATAATAGATATGACCCTCTGCTTGTAAAGGTTGGGAACTACTGCATTAGACTGTTACAAATGATAATGTCATCTTAATAGATGTTGTCTCCTGGCAGTGTTCACACTGCTAACAGTTGCTTCACGTGGTGATGATGTTCCTTGTGTCACTCTCTAGCTGCTGTTCACGCTGTCAATCACCAACTCGCCGCCTCCGTCGTACGGGGACTACGTGTACCCATACTGGTCGCTGACCATCGGTTGGTTCTTGGTGTGCGTCTCCATCGCCTGTATACCTGTGTTCATCGTCATCACTTTTGTCAGGACCAAGGGAACGCTTAAGGAGGTGAGGCATGAATGTCTGTCTGTCGTTGTGTCTGTTGTTTTGTTTGTTGTTGTGTCTGCTGTTTGTCTGTCGTTGTGTCTGTCTGTTGTGGCTGTCGCTGCGTCTGTCCTTGTATATATCCTTGTGTCTGTCATTGTATCTGTCTACTCGTGTTTATGTGCCTTCGTTCTTGCCCTACCGTTTGTCTTTCTGTCTGCCTATCTGCCTGTTTGTATGTCTGCCTGCCTAACTATCTTCTTCCAAGTATGTTTGTATGTCTGTCTGCCGGTCTGTTTGTCTGCCTAACTGTCTTTATGTCTCTATTTATGACTGTCTATAGTAATTATATGTAATTATATAATGCGATTGTTGCACACAGTGAACAACTAGGGTTAGAATTGAATAGTAAGAAGACACAGATTATGGTCGTCACTTGAAGGAAACACCACAATGTATATATACACGTAAATGGGCATATTCTTAAACAAGTGAATCCGTACAGTTATCTCGGAACAGTCATAACATCTGATGGGAGATTTCTTGAAGAAATTAGATCAAGAATTGCCATTGCGAAAATAGCCTGTTGCTAGATGAAAAACATACTGACCAATAAAAAGATATCAATTGAAACGAGAAAAAAGAGTGTTGAAGTGCTACATAGAACCTGTACTTTTGTGTGGATGTGAAGCGTGGACAATGAGCAGACAAGCTGAAAAACATCTGATGGTTGTGGAAATGTGGTTTCTGAGGAAAATGCAA
This sequence comes from Cepaea nemoralis, assembly GCA_014155875.1. Lineage (NCBI taxonomy): Eukaryota > Metazoa > Mollusca > Gastropoda > Stylommatophora > Helicidae > Cepaea > Cepaea nemoralis. Next base: position 42,286 of record JACEFZ010002019.1, read on the forward strand.
AGAATGCTATGGACAGACAACAACCAATGAGCAAGTCCTTCAACAAAACAAATGAAGATCGTAAACTGATTAGAGTTATTAGACGTAGACAGTCAACATTTTTTGAACATGTTATGAGAAGAAATGATTTGGAGAACTTGGTGACAACTGGCAAGATCGAAGGGAAGAGACTAAGGGGAAGACCGAAAAGTAAATACCTGGATGGCTTGGCCACGTGACATGGTCGAGACAGCAACACAGAGCTGATCCACGACTCTGGTGATCGAGTGAGATGGCAAAAGATGATCGCCCACGCTTATCGGAATGGTACATGATGGATGGATAGTAATTAAGCGCAATTACTACATTATTCATGTTACTTTTGCTATTAATGTATTGAATGTATTATCGATCTTATTGTTACTACCTACTTACATACCAACCAACCATCCAACATACCTACCTACCTACCTACCTACCTACCTACCTACCTACCTACCTACCTACCTGCCTGCCTGCCTCTCTGCCTGCCTGCCTACCTACCTACCTACCTACCTAACAGCCTACATACTTAACTACATACCCATTAATCTACTTACCAAACTACCTACTAACTTACCAGACTACCCACTTACTTACCTTTTTACCTACCTAACTCCTACCAGTTTACCTACCTATTTACCGACTTACCTATCAAACGGCTTACTTACAACCAATCTACCTACCTACCTACCTGCCTGCCAACCTACCTGCCTGCCTGCCTCTCTGCCTGCCTGCCTGCCTACCTACCTAACAGCCTACATACTTAACTACATACCCATTAATCTACTTACCAAACTACCTACTAACTTACCAGACTACCCACTTACTTACCTTTTTACCTACCTAACTCCTACCAGTTTACCTACCTATTTACCGACTTACCTATCAAACGGCTTACTTACAACCAATCTACCTACCTACCTACCTGCCAACCTACCTACCTACCTATCTATCTACCTACCTACCTACCTGCCTACCTACCTACCTAACTACATAACAGCCTACATACTTAACTACATACCCATCTATCTACTTACCAAACTACCTACTAACTTACCAGACTACCCACTTACTTACCTTTCTACCTACCAAACTACCTAACTCCTACCAGTTTACCTACCTATTTACCGACTTACCTATCAAACTGCTAACCTACAACCAGCCTACCTACCTACCTGCCTACCTACCTACCTAACTACATAACACCTACACACTTAACTACATACCCATCTATCTACTTACCAAACTACCTACTAACTTACCAGACTACCCACTTACTTACCTTTTTACCTACCAAACTACCTAACCCCTACCAGTTTACCTACCTATTTACCGACTTACCTATCAAACTGCTTACCTACAACCAGCCTACCTAACTAAATGCCTACCTACCTATCTACATACCAGCCTACATAGATACCTACTTACATACATACCAAGTTAGCTAGTTAGTTACCCACATACCTGCCTACCTAATCCTATGTGAATGTACTATGCACTGATGAACGAAAGATGAGTGATTAGAAGGGCCGAATGTGAAACGGGCCTGCGTGCCCAATTTGTTACCCTTTGAAAATAAAGTCCGTTCGTTCGTTCGTTCGTTATACCTACATAGCTAACTACCTATTTACTAAGAAAACACAACATGAGAGTCGTCGTGGCTGAGAGTTTTAACCCGTGGAAACTTTTTCTTCTGACGACGGTGTAGGCGCATCGTTCTACTAGTTGACTTCTCGTCCAGAAAGCAATTGCAAACTACTGAACGTCAAATTGCCTAACAAAATCACAAACCGTCAATAGGTGCCTGAGTTGATTGCAATGTCTTACAAGGGGTGTGCACGTGTTTTGTTTATTTTGTCATTGTTGTACTGAACGAACAGTCAACATTTAAGTCCAACTGACCGCTGTTTGAAATTATCACACAACGCCACTATCAGCAGAGAAAGTTAAACACGAGTGTTCTAAACCTCTCGGCCACGACAAATTCTTAAACACACTCTCTCATGTAGCAGGCTCATTGCCTAATGTTGCATTCATCACGGAGCGCGGAAGAAAAACTCTCTACCTCTGACTATCTCTCCCGCCTCACGCTCCCTCACGCTCAAGGCTTTATGAGAACCTGCACGATGTCTTAACATAAGTTCCCAAAGGAGACAGATTTATTCTTCTTGGTGACTTCAATGCCAGAGTAGGCATGGACACCGCCTCTTGGAGTGGCATTATTGGAAAACACGGAATCGGGTATTGTAACAGCAATGGACTCCTTCTCCTTCAAACCTGTGCCGGATAAGATCTCCTGATTACCAACACAATGTTCCGTCTTCGCACAAGAAATAGGACTTCGTGGATGCACCCTCGCTCGAAACATTGGCACCTCTGTGCCCATGTCGTGCTGGTCGACCCCTGATACTTCTTCCGGTAATCATGGCTTCCATCACTGCTTTTTTTTTTAATTATCTAAACCACTGTGACGTTTAAAATCGCCAAAAATATTTTACTTTCAGAGACATGACGCAGTTTACGAACCCACTTTCTTCGATGTTCAGATCTCGTAATATGTCGATATTTATAAAAACATAGGCAGACATATACGAGGGGCAGTAATTAAATAAAGGAATTGTACGAATAGCTTTTTCACAATACTAGAAATTGTGTGTGTTATTTCTCAACATTGCCCCCCCCCCCCCCCCCACTCCTGCCTGGCAGCACATTTGGTCCACCTGTCCACTAGCTTGTTGATGCCTTCTGGGAAAACGTTTTTGGGTTTGGCCTTAAATCATTTCGTGCTCCTTTTGTGTACCTTGTTGTCACATGCACACCTCTGACCCCGCAAGTTTTAAGGGTGGAAACAAGTGCAAGTCCGACGGCACCCAGTATGCTGGATTATTCCAGACGTCAAATTTCAGAGCACGTTGTGTATCCACTGAATGCGAGGCAGTATAAGAGCGGGCGTAGTCGTGCAGTTACAATACTCCTTTTTTTTTAGAAGTCCCCCGAGGTTGGATCATACAGCGGGCTTCAATTTGTTCACTAGCATATCACTGCATAGGACACTAGATCATGACTTTCCCAGCGAATTTATCAATGACGCGTTGTCTTCCATTTTGAAATCTGTCTACCCATTCATACACTTCCCCTGTCTCAAACAACTGTTTTCATACTGAACCACAATCTTCTGTATATTTCTCAAGATTTCACGCCCTCTGATTACAAGAATAAAACAAACTACAAACACATGGATAACGCCTGGTTGTTCTTCAACGATGCAAGTCGACTGTGGGGAATCCATTTTATAATCGCTTTTGCGCATTAGCAAACTGCTCGATATTAACTACCTCCTATATAGGCCATTGATTAAAAGGCCAGTTTGTGTCCTGAACTACGATTTCCCATGCACGTTATAATAAAATTTCCGTCACTTAACGACTTTCCCTTACATACAGTCTCCTGTTATTCATAATCCTTATATTGTACTTTCAGAGAATTTACCAGATGATCACACCAACAGAGATTCCCGATCACCTGCCCAAGAAAGACTTGCCGGTGTATTTATAACTTCGCCAAAGGCGGCTCCTCAGTCAGTCGTAAAGGGGGTGTATTCTTGGACAGGTGACTCGTTTAGTAATGTGTGCTTGCCGCTTGCCAGATCTCAGTTCGGGGGGTGGGGCGTGTCTGACACCAGACCACTACAAGTGGCTAGATGACGTCTGCCGCAATATAGTGCATATAAATAGATTCATAAGTTTCGTTTGCATTAATAAATTGTATACAAGTTCACGATTGTTGCATGTTCTTTACAGGGCGTCGTAAAGAAAAACTGCGTGTATTGGCTGTTTATGATTTGCCTAGAAAATCATATGTTCATAAGTTCGCCATTGCTTTCTGAACCACCACCGCTCATACGAATGTGAAAAATAACGCTAGCGATCTGGTTTCAAATAGAGAGTGGGTGACTTTGAATTCGGTGTGTTGGAAATGTGAAGCTGTACACTACACTAAACCACATACTTCAGTTGTACAAGAAAAAGATCCATATACTTAAGTTGTACAAAACAAAAGACATCAATACAATGATTTATTTGGTTGTTTCGGGATTTGTGATTTAAATATTGAGCACAACCCACTACTGGCAATGCTGATCGTATTCTGGTATGAACCTAAGGCCTATCCATGTCAATGTGGAAGCACTAGACTCGAGTTTCGCTCTCGTTTGAGCTCGTCAGTAGTGCATATCCTTGACCGGACCCGGAAACAAACCCCGGATCACTGGCGTGTGAAGCGGGTGTGTAACACTAGACCACGCGGCACACGCTGGACACGGCCAAATTATCACAACAGAATATTACAACGTCACCCATCGTAGGCTGTAGCTCAAGATTTGCCCAATCACCGCGACTGACATCCGTCAATCGATGTGGACCCGAACGATCAGGTCTTCTCACTGGCAAGGCACACCAGGCCGCCTAAACCCGAAACAACCAAATAAATCAATTTGATTATTACTAGCTGGACTTTAGGCAGCGCTGATGACGAAGTAGGCGGTTCAACCCCTACACCAGCATTGATAGGGAATTAAACATTGGCTTCGTGCTCACAAAGCAACGGTAAACTACTAAAGGTATAATTGCCTAGGAAATCAAACTAGGATTGATCGCAACGTCCTGCCAAGGACAAGCACAAATTATTTACTAACACATAGGGTGAAAGCAAACAAAACCATATAGATATACGTACAAGTCCGAGTGGCTACAGTGTGTTCATTTAAAACAAAGTTCATGCCCATGTTATTTTTAAGTCTATTGTTTTAATTAATTTTTATAAATGTTTTTAAATGTCTATTTTTATGTATTTTATGTCTAGATAAAGTTGATTTAGATAACTATACAAATATATTTTCTTCCGGTTTTATTTTCATTCGCTCGCTTTGAATTAAGCGTAGTCCATACACACGGTATTACATGTGTACTGGGCTGATGTTGGCGTGCTGATTAGCTTTCCCTATTACCAGTGTCCCTCAACATTAGCCGAACCCTCTCCAACTTCTGAGGTACTTGTTATTTACGTCGTCAAGTCAAGGACGAGAAGTCAACATTTTAATCCAACTGACAGTGTAGGGGTTGAACCCGCTACCTCGGCATCGGCACATTGGAAGGTTAAGAGCAAATGCTCCATCTATTTGACCATGCTGACCTTGAACAAGTCAATAGCGTGTATCGGCGATCATGACTCTGCGATCATGTCTGCCATCTGATGTTTTAATGAATTTAGTGTTGCATATACTATGTTTTATCGGCCTGATGTTTACGCTTTCCACATGCATGTTGATCTTTCTCACCTGCCTCTTTTGCCTAGCATTTCCCCGACAGACGGCTAATTTCTATATTCCAGTTCTTCTGTTGATCTTCCTCGTAAATTTCATTTTTATTTTTCCTGTGGTTTTAATGCGTGGTCTTGCAATTACTCTATACCCCAATGCACCCCTGATTGTAACCCTAATAACTTTACTGCATCTGTCTTTACATTAGCTAGAATTTACTTTACATAAGTTAGAATTTACTTTACTTTAGCTAGTATTTACCTTACGTTAGTTATACAGTACTTTACTTATCATGATCAAGAATCTAGTTTACGTTAGCTAGAATTTACTTTACGTTAGCTAAAAGTTACTATTGTTAGCTAGAATTTACTTTACATTAGCTAGAATTTACCATTAGCTTGAATTCTAGCCTTTGCGTTGAAGAATTCTATAGGTGTGTTAAATAATTATTTGCATATCTGGACAGTTTTATTTTTATTTTCAGAAAGGAATGTTTTGTTTCGTTAACACATTTATTCGATTCTATTGTTTTATAACTCCGCTAAAGTTATTGGAAGTTTTGTGCTGTATCAACTATTATCAGTGTAAAGTAAAAGTGCCAAAACGTTTCGTGCTCTTTATAACACATCTTAGCGCGTATTGCGTAAATGGTGACAGCCCCATAGTTTTATGGACAAATCGGCACACGATGGGTGATGGGGTCAGTATCGCCTTTACTTCCCAGAATATTCCCTGGCTACGATCTTAGAGTCGATATAGGAGCTTTCATCATCATCATGTGTCAAACTGATAAGCGTGGAAGGTCATGTTTCGCCATCCCACACTATCACCAGAGTCGTGGACCAGCTCAGTGTTCTTGTCTCGACTATGCCATGTAGTCCAGCCGTCCAAATATTTACCTCTCGGCCTTTCCTTATATTCTTTTCCCCTCAATCCTGTCAGTTGTCACCACGTTCTCCAATCCATTTCTTCACATAACATGCCCACAAAATCTTGACTGTCTACGCCCAATGTCTCTAATCAGTTTACAGTTTGCATTTGTTTCTTGTAAGATTTGCTTATTGGTTTTTCTGTCTGTCAATGGTATTCTTTGCATTTTCCTCCCAGCTCAATTTCGCTAACACTTGAGATGTCACATTCAATATCATATTATCTCATCTTGTTCCTCTTGTACCTTGCCGTGACGAGGTGAAGCATAAACAGCGGGAGAGTGCCCGTTTATGGGCTTCATGTATTGTGATTCCCATGGATTCTGTTATTCCATCTATCCATCGTTTACATAATCGGCTTCTTCTTATGGTTGAGTTCCTTTTGTACATCATTGCTTGTTGTGGTATACTGTCACTTGGTAGCCATGTTACGTGGCCGAATCATTTCACTTATTATTTTCTAATGAAATCTAACGATGCTATTACACCCCCGCCCCACCCCCACCCCCCTTTTATCTCCCACTCCCCCACTTTAATCCTGATTTCATCATTTTTGATTTTTTATCTTTTTGATACGTTGAGTATTCTTCTCAGGAATCTAACTTCCGTTGCTGTAATTTTTCTTTTCTCTTTTTTTTTTTTTTCCCTGTCATTGTCCAGGTTTGGCATTGGTAGCATAGAGTTGGTAGGAACACATGTTGTAGAGTGCTTCTTAGTAACTATTGATACGTGTGTGTTCTTTAGTATCGTGCTATTTGTCCAAGGAGTTGGTTTGCCTTATTGCATCTATTTTCTATCTCGTCTTCTGATTACCCATTTGATGGTATTATATTTGTCACAATGACAATGCGAGTGTGTTTATCCGTGCACGCAAACCTTGCTTGCTTGCCAGTCACAACTAAACGTGAGTTTAGTTTATCCGTGCACGTAAACCTTGCTTGCATAACAGCCTAGGGGCCACGAGTTCGAATCCCTTTCGAGGCGAGTACTTTCTGTCAGTGTCCAGGGGCTTTCGTTGCGACCAAGACCTAAGATGTGTACCTGGAAATTTTCCGGAAAGTAAAGAAGAGCTGTGTGATATTACCTCATCACACACCGAGTGGAGATTGGTCTAATTATATGCCCCTAGCACCATATGCTGGCTCCGTGGCATAGAGATTACGGACGCAATTCGTAATCTCGCATATCGCTTTCGAAACACAGCTGCGGGCGATTTGGCAGCAGACAGCCTTGCGTTGGTTTTCATAAAAAATGGTATGAGTTCAGAAAGCAATGGGAAACTACTGAATAAAAACTTGCCAAGAAATCACAAACAGCAAAAACAAAATTCTGGGGTTTACTGCAACGTCCTTAAAGGATATTAACTAATTAACTAGCACCATATACCAAATAAGGCCGATGGCGCGAAAACGAATCTTTTAGAGTTTACTTGTGCATTTACATCTGCTGCAGAGTTGATAATGCGCTTTGTTGAGATAATTACGTGTAATTTATTTTATTGTGATTATAGCTGATTTATAACTGCTGTTTGTTGTAATGCCTATTCATTCGACGCTTCTTTGTTTTAAATGATGTTTTTTTTTTACAAGAATGCTCAATGTTTTTGAAAGCTCACTGTTAACTATATGTACTGTATGGTGCTGGGCTGGGCGTTTATATGTGTAAACTTGGTTAACGGTCATATTGTGTTGCGAGACTAACGTCTACCAGAGAAAACAAGATAACGTTTGAAATGGCAAGGTTAGGCCATCTGAATGTCGGTTCAAAATGTGTTGAAATAAGCGCCGTTTCGAAAAGAAAGTTATTTTTACAACATAATTTGGGATAATATAGCGAGGTATGTATGTCAAAATCACAGACGATGCGGGGGTATAATCATCTCCCACATCGACCAAAATGACATAAATTTGAATAGTTTGACGAGGTATGTATGACAAAGATACAGAAGATATGGGCGATATATCATCTTTTACATCGACCAAAATGACAGAAGTTGGGATAATATGACAAGGTATGTATGTCAAAATATGTCAAAAACACATAATGTGTGGGGGTTATAATAATCTCCTGCATCGACCAAAGTGACACAGTATAGGCTAGTATGACGATGTGTGTATGTCAAAAACATAGAAGATATATATAGGTATATCGTCTGCATCGACCAAAGTGAGATAAAATGATAATCATTAAGCATGACGTCACCGGAAGTGGTCCAGTTGAAAACAATATGGAGCCCGCGGTGAAGAATATTTTACAAAATTATTAGTAAAGTAAAAGTAAAATAAAGTAAAAGAACCTTTTACATTTTTACAGCATAGTGGGTATATGGTGCTACGCCCATAATTCTATAGATCAAATCGACACTCCAAGCCTGATATGGTCAATATCTCGTCTGCCGCCTTCACTTTCCAAGACATGTCCTGGGACCCGTGCTAGCCTTGGTCGACCTTAGAGTCCAAGTCAGTTATAAACATTCGTCTCAATGAGGACTCGAACCCAGGATCCCCGGACCCACAGGCTAGCGTTTAGTCCACTGCGCTACCACGGAATCTCTTAAAGCAAAAGCTGTGTGTATTTGTAATAGGGAGTCGCGCTCGCTCAGTGGTTTAGTGGCTTGCCTGCCGATCCTGTTGTCATGTTTTCGAATCTCCCTTGAAGTAGAACTTGTTTTAATTAATCTAAATTCCCAGGGTAACCCAACTTAAAAAGGGTAACCAGAGACTTCGTGGGAAGTGACAGCGGCAGGCGAGATATTGACCACAGTATATTGCCAATGGTATACAAATACTCGTCTACGATCCTAAACCGGCTTCATGACATGAACAAGATTTCTTGACTACTTTTTATTATACTGTTCGAAAAAAAAAAAAAACCGCAACATTTTTGGTGTTACTTTTATAAAAGATATTCGCTGATTGGACATCAGTCAACCTATCGACTGTGTCCATCTGGTCATTACCTTCTCATAGTTACCTGAATTGTACTCACCTCATTATTCGCGAGGTCAAAAAAGAGGTCAAGGTCAAAACAACATGTTTGACAATTACTCGTGACAGGTTCATGATAATCCCTTGAAACTTATTGAACACAAAACTCTCTGACCATATTATTGAATCCCTCTAAAACATTGACGCTCTTCGAATAAATTCAGTTGAAAATTCAATGCGCAAGTATGGCTCATCTCACTACAGAACAACGACTTATCATTGGACTTTTACAGGCTGGACAGTCACAAGGTGTAGTAGCCAGAGAATTTAATGTAGTTAGAAGCACCATTAGTCACCTTCGGAGGCGATTTCAAGAAACTGGCTCAGTGGCAGACCCAGAATCACAACAGCTGCCGAAGACCGCTTCATACGGATGCGTCACCTTAGGGATCGATTTGCATCTGCGTCCTCCACAGTCCAGTCAATGCCAGGAGCTCGTCGAATTTCAGATCAAGCGGTCAGGAACCGGCTGCACGACGCTGGTCTTTGGGCTAGAAGACCCCACAGAGTTCGTGTTCACCATTTCATTGTTAAAGTCGGAAAGTTTCTCCATACCAGGATTGAAACATTAATTCCGTAAAATAAAATGTTGGTACAAGTTTGCAATTGAAATTGCAGTAATGTTGCGGTTCTTTTTTTTTCTTTTTTTTTTTTGAACAGTATGCATTTAACTTGTTTGAAGAAGACAGGAAGAATACTTTCGAGACGGCTTTAAAATTGCTTATTTAATAGTGATTTATTAGGCAAGCATTATACTAAACATGAAACTGTCTCTTGTTAAAGTAGATATTTGATTTATTTTAACCAGAATGTGATCTGTATTGCAATATCTAATTCGTAAATATGTTTTTCCGAACATATTAATAGAATGACGATAGTGAAAGTGGTGGGACAAAATGTGGTAATTAATCTGTATGAAATATAACTTGTATAAAATATGTGAATGTGTTAAGTAATAATATATGTTAACATTTGAAGAAAAAAAACAATTATCAGGTGAAGTCTCTGATTTGAATTAAGGTTTCGATATAGCAATTTGTTGTGTGCTCTGAATGTATCTTGAAATGCTATTTAGGTATCACTTTTGATTTGTTGATCAAGTTGTATTTTGAAATGTGATATAGACTGGTTTAGACGTGGACAAATAGCCTAGTCTTTCTATTCTATTGTTTCAAACACTGATTAATTTAAACATTTGAGAGTTTATATTTGCTCACCATATGTAAGTGATACACAGATAAGAGATTCGGAAACCGCTTAGTTTCGTACTTGTTTAGTGTAGTTCTAGTTCGCAGAATTATAAATTCACACTTTTATTCAATCATTAATATTTTGTAAGGTTCCAGCGTTTAAGCTTAACATGTTGACTAAACTATCTTTTTACTGTATCCGCAATGATGCTACTGTAGACTTCAATATCAGTCTAATTAACATCTGGGTCTACATTATGTATCGATTTCAAATATCATTCTACATGATCTATTATCTCCATTTGAGAGAGATTCTCCCGACTCAGGTTTGAGTTAGGAGTAGAATGGAGCACTTATGGGTTACACCCGTGTGCCGTGATGTTGATCCGTCGACTAAACTAAAACTATCTATTACCTTTCACATCTCCTTTTACCTTATATTTCTCCTTCATATCTCCTTCTATAATATCTATATCCCTCACATCTCCCTCGACATTATCTATCTCATTCACATCTACTTCTATACTATCTATATCATTCACATCTCCTACAACAGAACATATCTAATTCACATCACTCTCTACATCATCTATTTCCTTCACGCCTTCTTCGACTCCGTCTAACTGTTTCCCATTGAGATCATAGGCATTTAGTAGTCCCTCGCTCTGGCAATTGAGCTCTCGCCCAAAAACATAACTGTCCGCCATTGAATCATGGCTGTAATAGCCTCTTTTCCCCGACAAGTAAGAACGCATGGCCGCCCAACATCAGATAATCACACATTAAACGGGTAATTTTTTTGGGGGAAAAGTGTAGCTGTCGGGCGTAATGTAATCATCACTCCTGTCATTGAAATCCTTTGTCTGATTCCATGTTGACAGAGAGTACTTAAATGTTATACAGAACCTGTCCTGTTGTAGGACAGTGAAGCTTGGGATGTCAGCGATCAAATTAGGAAGCGATTGGAAGCAAGGAAGATGTGGTTGCTGGATCGGATGTTGCAAATAGCTTGAGTAATTAACAGTAAATGCCTGGAAAGGGCTACAGAAAATAAACCAGTGTATACAACAACAGGAAAGATACTAATGAATGTAAACCAGTATATACGACTACAGGAAAGATACTAATGAAAGTAAACCAGTATATAAATTAACGGAAAGATACCAATGAAAGTAAACCAGTATATACAACTATAGGAAAGATACACATGAAAGTAAACCTGTATATGCAACTAAAGGAAATCTCCCTCAGCTGTTTCGAACGAGGTATGCGGAATTGCGAATTGCATTCGTAACCCTATAGCCACAACGCTGGCACGATGATAATGATTATATTGAAAACAAGGTACTATGATTATACATACACGTTTCATTACGTGTCATTATCACATGTGTGATGTTATTGTTGATATGTTTAGAACCTCGTCGTATCACGCAGATTCTCACTCTCTTAATCAATGTACGGAACAGCGAACTGGCGATGAATGGGTTGTATCTCGGTAAGCAAACAACACATTCAGTCCGAGCACGTTTGCGAGGGCTTTGTGTGTACAAGACGTGAGTTCTGATAATCTACTATCAGCTAGGGGAATTATTGTGACTCCATTGTAACCCCGCAGTGCGTACACATTGTAGTTCGCAGCATAGGTTAGCACAGCGGGTATTGTGGTCTCTGCTCCATTAGCCTTTGTTTCTTTTCCCCACACATCCTAAGTTAGTTTCATGTTCTTTTTTATAGGACGTCGCGATCAACCTCAGCAATTATAGGCTGTTTATAATTGTATAGGTCATTTTCGTTCAGTAGTTTGCCATTGTAGTTCTTAAGACGAATGTTGCGAACTCCTTGGACTGCCAAAGTAACTAACAACGATTACTTGATAGGAGGCTATGATAACTAGAACATTATATACAACAATAAGAAAGAGACAAACAGCTTTCTTTGGTCATCTGATGAGAAGAGAGGCTTTTTAAGAACATCGTGAAAACTGGAAAGATCGAGGGGTAGAGAAGCGGAGGCAGACCAGGAGAATTGCTGCTTCTATACTATCTATATCATTCACATCTCAGGAGAAAATATCGTCAGCAAAATTGATCCAGAAAACCAAAGGCCGAGATCTGTGGAGAGTCATGAACGCCTACGCAGCTGGCATGACACATCGATGATGATGATGAGTTTGCCATTGTCTTCTGAACGACCGACGCTTCATCAAGCATCCTATGTTTTGATATTATGGTCACATTGAAAGGCAAGCCAATAGATATAAATATTATACAAGTATACACACCAACAACAAGCAGTAGTGATAAAGAAATACACCATTTTTACGATGAAGTAGTAATGGCAATGTCTCAAATTAAATCACAAGGTATAAAAGTATTGCTAGGTAATTTTAATACAAATGTAGGAAAAGTAAAAATGGCAGATGTAGTGGGGAATTATGGTTTAGGTAAAAAAAAAAAAAAATGAATGAGGAGAACAACTAATAGAATGGGCAAATATCAATGATATGATAATTGGAAACACCTGGTTTAAACACCATAAAATACGACTTTACACATGGAAAAGCCCTGATAAGAAAATACCCAACCAAATTGACTACATACTTGTTAATAAAAGGTTTCGAAATGCGTTAATTAATGTAAAGACAATGCCTGGTGCTGACTGTAATAGTGATCATGTACCACTATGTGGTATAATAAAAGTAAGACTGAATAGAAGAAAAAAAGTGGTTAGGAACATGAGACTTAATAAAGAGGTTTTGAAGGTAGATAAAGAAATTCAAGAACAATACAGAGTGATTGTGAAAAATAGGTATAATGCAATAGCTAAAATACAGAATATAAACGAACAATGGGAAATGTTAAGGGATTCCATTCATCAAACGAGCAAAGAAATATTACCGGAGAGAAGCCAAAAGGCTAAGAAAAAATGGATGACTGAAGAAATATTAAAGTTGATGGCCAAAAGAAAACAGAGTAAAAATGATAAGCATGCATATAATGAGATAAATAAAGAAATAAGAAATAATTGTGTGAAGGCAAAAGAAAGTTGGTTAAATGAACAGTGCAAGAAAATTGAATTAAATTCTATTAAAGATACAAAAAATATGCACAAACAAATCAGTGAGATTACAGGAAGAAAAATAAGAATAAATACAGATTGTTTAAAATCAAAAACAGGAAATATATTATTGGAGGAAGATGCTATAATGAAGAGGTGGAATGAGTATATAAGAGACTTATATGATGGAGAAAGGGCAGAATTAACAGAAGAAAGTAACTTAGAAGGTCCACCTATTCTAAAAGAAGAAGTTGATGACGCTATCAAGCATATGAAAAAAGGAAAATCAGCTGGGCCAGATGGAATCACAATAGAAGAATTAGAAGTACTGGGAGAATTTGGAGTAGATATATTAACCAAAATGTTGAATGATATTTATAGCAGACGAACAGATTGGCTGGGTCAACACCGCTCCGTGAGATTTTGGTGACTGATAGGGCAGCCCTCGTCGGGGCTATTTGGAGTGGCGTATAAAGTGTCAGAAGAACAAATAGATAGATCATCATCGCTTTGAGAGAATGGTGCTGCAGGGAGTGACCAGAGGATCTGGCCGACATTCAAGACTCCGAGGAAAGGCCAGTCGGACACATAATTAGACTGTCTACAGGTACCATTAGTACTTGGAACTCTTCGCTGGCTGTTGAAGATGAGGACGAAGCACATATGGGAATGTCTCGAGTGCTGTGAGGTCGGCTCTTGACTTAACTCAGCTCAACTCAGCTCAACCTACCGACCATCAGATGGAATCCCTACTGTGGAAGGAATTATATAGAGGAGGTAAAAGTGGCCTACGTAAATTTTGACGTCGAACACACTGCTATTTTTAATGCACGACTACGTGTGACTGACTCCCTTTGACAAGAGGAAAGATGAAGAAGAATCAGAAGAGAACATATTAAAGATTGTTAGATAAAGATAGTGGGTTATAAAGCAGGCTCAACGTATAAAGCAGGGTATAAAGTTATAAAACAGATTCAGTTATAAAGCATTATCAAACCATGTATGTTCAAAGCAGAAATCGCTAGAATAGTTATCTTATATAAGTATAACGTCGCCCATTATTATAAAAACGAGAAACACTGTATGAAAATCACAATGGCCCAAAAGACACAAGCAGACAAATGGAAAATCCCCCATCTGAAATAATAACAGAAAACATAAATATTAACTGTAACCCAGTAGGGTTGAACCGGATATAACCTTTCAACATTAAAACTGCTTACAAATGATTGATATATCTATTTATTATGTACATATTTTAAATCTTAATGCACAATGTATGTATAGCATAATGGTTGCTTGGTTGGTTGGTAAATCCGCAAGAAGACTGAGCCTTAATTCTTAAGTTCGATGCTTTGGTGTTGGGGCCGTTTGAGTTCTAAAAAGGGTTGTATCTATCGGAGTGAGGATGGTATAGTGCAGTGGTTCTCAACCTTTTTTGGCCCATGCACCCCTTCACCATATGGTCAGAATGTCATTACTCCCCCACTCCCGTTTCGTATTTCCTCACTATAAATCCCCCCCCCCCTTTTTTTTTCACAGTATAGGTAAAAAATGGAAGATAAATTTAATAACACATATTAGAACAAGTCTAGACGTCTACGTGAAACGTGATTTGCGGGTCTACTTACGTTACACAACGAATTTCAGAAGTGCGAAAAGTACAGAACTCTAAAGTATGGAGGGAAAAACAATATCAAGTGGTCAGTTCTTGTATTAATGCGATCTTGAAATAATCTTAATTCTCCCCTGGAAACCCTAAAATTCCCCCGTGGGGGAGGGGGGAGTTTCCCCACCGGTTGAGAACCACTGGTATAGATAGACTTTCCTCCCAAAGGTGTATTAGAGTAGCATCTTCGCGGGAACTAGCGGGCAGAGCTCCCCTTCCCTTTTCAATGTCCCGAAACCAGAGGTGTCAGCAAGGTCAGCGGTGTACGTACGATAGGTTCTGAAACCACAGAGAGGGAGATAGATAGATAGATAGATAGATAGATAGATAGATAGATAGATAGATAGATTGTTAGATAGATAGATAGATTGTAGATAGATAGATAGATAGATAGATAGATAGATAGATAGTTAGATAGATAGATAGATAGTTAGATAGATAGATAGATGTAGATAGATAGATAGATAGATAGATAGATAGATAGATAGATAGATAGATAGATAGATAGATAGATAGATAGATAGATAGATAGATAGATAGATAGATAGATAGATAGATAGATAGATAGATAGATAGATAGATAGATAGATAGATAGATAGATAGATAGATAGATAGATAGATAGATAGATAGATAGATAGATAGATAGATAGATAGATAGATAGATTGTTAGATAGATAGATAGATAGATAGATAGATAGATAGATAGATAGATAGATAGATAGATTGTTAGATAGATAGATAGATTGTTAGATAGATAGATAGATAGATAGTTAGATAGATAGATAGATAGATAGATAGATAGATAGATAGATAGATAGATAGATAGATAGATACGATTAATCATCCCATGACACTGAGGCAGTTAAGTATGTCTTTGTCAACAGACTCTAATGCCACGGTCAGACGAGAGTGTTTAAGGTAAACATTGTTAAACTTTTGTGTGTTTGTGTTTTTACTTGTAAATGTTGCGTTCGCTCCTCTTGAACTCAAGTATAGTCTACAGACATGCGACTACTAGTAATTGTTACTACAAGTATGTGCACTGGATTGATTTTGCGTGACTGTTAGCTTTCTCTATTACAAGTGTCCCTCCCCATCAGGCGAACCCACTCCGACTTCTAAGGTAATTATAATTTACGTCCCCAAGTCAAGAACGAGAGGTCAACATTTAAGTTTAACTGACCGGCGGTTGTAGCGAAACCAGCACGCCGCGGTCAGCAGAAAAAGATTAAACTCGTTAAACCTCTGAGACACGCCGACCGCCACTGAGTTAAATGACGCATGATTTAAGTGCTCGGATGACCGTTAATTTATTTCGTGTGTGTTCATGTAAACCAGGATTTACTTCAACTTACTAGTGCTATTATATGTGTAGGGAACTAGTAATTAACATATGCTGAAGGTACGAACAGCAATATAAATGTATCTATACATATGTAATTACCTTTTTCTGATTGATCGCCTTTGAGTCATGTTTCTTTCTCATGTGTATATCTTGTATGTACAAATTGCATGTTATTTCATGTTTATAGACTAGTTACTGGACGGGGTATGAATTGTTCATTTATGTATGAAATTTTGTTGTTAGAAGAAATATATTGCTTTATATGATGTTATTGTCAGTTTCTGGAAAATATTAAGCAAGATCATTCGGGAGAGGTTAAGAGACGACGGAAACAAACAATTAAGCGACGAAGAGGCAGGTTCCGACCAAACAGACCTTGAACTGATCAAATAGACGCATTGTGGATAAAATTAATAGAACAACTTGGCACTGAACTGTATCCGCAGTTTTTGTTGATAGCGACCTCCGTTGGTAATGTCGTGAGTTCAATGCCTCGGCTCGTCGCTTGTCACCCTCAGGGAAAAACTGGCTCCCTTCTTCCTCCTTGTTCTTGGCCTACAGAATTTGATGGCGCTGTCACATCACAGACCCAGAGGAGGCGACTACGGGACAATAAAGAAAACATTGGATTTATAGATTATAAAAAAAAGCCTTTGCCGGCATTGACAGGTGATCTCTGTGACAACATTGACAGGTGATCTCTGTGACAACATTGATAGGTGATCTCTGTGACAATATTGATAGGTGATCTCTGTGACAACACTGATAGGGGATCTATGTGACAATATTGATAGGTGATCTCTGTGACAACACTGATAGGGGATCTCTGTGACAACATTGATAGGTGATCTCTGTGACAACACTGATAGGGGATCTCTGTGACAACACTTATAAGGGATCTCTTTGACAACACTGAAAGAGAATCTTTTTGACAACACTGATAGAGGATATCTGTGACAACACTGATATTGGATCATTGTGACAACACTGATAGGAAATCTGTGTGACAACACTGATAGGGGTTCTCTGTGACATGCGCATACCGTCACAGGGATACATATGAAATTTGTAATCACATCGGGAAAGCTGGAGGTTGTCGTCACAGCGGGAAAATTTGAGGGTATAAGAGGCAGGGGAAGAGGAATAATTTATGTGCAGGGCGGTCTGACATCATGGCATGAGGGAAATCAGTATAGAAATTGTTGGCAGTACACGAGACAGCTGGCTCTGGATAGACATCATCACCAACGCCACGCGTCATGGACTATCAGAAGAGGCGTCAAATCACCATGGACAACAAACCTTTCAGATTAATATCCGAAATGTGACTGATTTGGTCAGAGGATCATCTGAAGCTGGGGTGGGCCGTTCTCTTCTGAGGTTGAACACACTAGTATATGGCGCTGACGCCTGGACAAAGAACTAGCAATTATATGGTGTATTTTTAAATACTGTGGGGTTTTTGAAAATATTGCCGTTCCAAGTTTTGTATTTACTCTATGTGAACTCATGCAACATAAAAGGTAAATACAAAACTTGGTACGGCAATATTTTCAAACACCCCATAGTCATTAAAATTACACCCTATAGAAAGTTGTTGAATAGAGATGTGGATGTACGGAAGAATATGTCGTATTTCATGGGGGAAAAAAACAATAAAAAGCGGATGTTCTAGAAAAACTGGAAATGAAAAGAGAGTTAATGACAGAAACCATACAAGGCAAGTGAAATATTTTGCTACGTTAAAGACACAACACTCTTATAAAAACCATACTAGAGGGTAGAGTTGAAGGCAAACAATCAAGAGGCAAACAACGATATAAGTGGGAAGATAACATCAAGAGATGGAGGAACATCAATTTGACACAATGTACAGTCAGGGCGAGAGACAGTGTTGGAGATCCATTGCAGCCAACCTTCATTGTGGAGACGGCACTTAATTGATTGATTGAGTTTGAACGGGGCAGGGGTAATGGAAAAACGACACTCACTCCCGCCTCTAGCCTTTCAATTTCTTTCTTGTCTCGTATATTCTCTTATCTCAACTTCTTTACTTTCCCAATTATCTTCGTCAATACATAACCACGAAAGTAGTACACATGCTATTTCGATGCCTCAAGGCTTCCCAAACATTTTTCTATTTTGGGGCGTTTTAGTCCAACTGTCCGATATAGGGGTTGAACCCTTACCTTGGCATCAGCACACCAGTTGTTTAAAAACATACGTTCTTATCCATTCGGTGACACTGACTCCTCCAACGGTTGATGCGTTTCATTGCTATTGTTCATTGGTTGTGAAGTTAGATTATACAACAAACAAGTACAATTCATCATTGTTGTAAATAGATAATTAGCTTACCTCTAAACTCACTGCCTTCAACCTCTGTATCAATGGTTCGTGTACTATACGTGTTTGCAATGTTAATTGTCATAATCTGTGAAGTATATGTTTGTCTGTGCCTTTCGGAATTTTATTGCAGTAGTTTTAATACTTAAACAGCCTATACTTACTATGTGTATATGGGGACATATTTCAAACCGTTCAGTCGTTAGACGAGTATTTGGGTATATTTTCAAGCTTTCGTAATGCAAGGACACCATTTGGCGACATACTCCTAAGCGAGGAGGAGCTAAGCAAGAAATCGTGCGAGTTGAGGCCAAAATAGTTATCTCATGATGAACGCCATTAAAGCCTACATTAAAAAAAAATTCCCTTTGGGAAACGTCAAATCAAGACTGGAAATATTAATATGAAGCGCAATGCTTCAAATAGACTTATAACTAAACAATTTCATCCACATTTTCACACAGGATTACGCGAAGTCGCTTGAAGAAATTTTGGAAGTGAATACAACCTTATATTTTACTGAAAGTTTTAGAGACAACTGCTGGAGACACTCTGAATGGCGTTTGGTAAATATGGAGTGATATTCACAATGGTGTATTAAATGTAACAACAAGAAAAGATAGACAGACAAATGAGAAACTAAGAACAAGTATAGGGATAACACCTATTGTTCACTAGATAGAAGCTTTCGGAATTCATCTTGACACCTGGGAGACTGCTGCTAAAGACCGTAATTCGTGGCGTACATCATTACATAAGGGTGCAGTCACTTTTGAAGCAACCAGGACTGCAAGAGCTGTGAAGAAAAGGCTGGACAGAAAAATCACCGCAGGAGATCCTCCTCCTGGAACGTCAAGCATTCTTTGCCCACATTGTCAAAGAACATTTCGAGCCAAAATAGGCCTTATCAGCCATCTTAGAACTCACGGCTCCATACTGTCAACCCCACTGGATGAAATGAATGGTCATCATCATTCTTGACGGACAAACAACAACACCTTATAGAACACCAAAGAATTAAATAGTTCGGATATTTAGAATGGAACAAGATCGACCAGCAGCTAGAACGTTCTAAGTTTTAACACCCGGATACAAGACAAGAAGACGACCCAGGAAGAATAGGCTAAATGAAGTAAAAAGATATTGAAGAAATCAAATATGATATTAGTACAAGGAACAAAAGCCGGCTCTGTGGCGAAAGAGTTACAAATGCAATTCGTAATCCCGCATACAGCATTCAAAACACAGCTGTGTGTGCTTTGGAAACAGACCGCATTACGTTGGATTTCATATAATAATATGAGTGCCGGTCTTTCAGAAAACAGTGGCAAATTACTGAACGTAAACTTGCCCAGGAATCACAAACAGCCAAACAATATGGAGTTCGTTCTGTAAAGGTAGACAGAAAAATCGCAACTAGTTTTTTTTTTTTTTTTTTTTCACAAACAAGAAACAAGACTTGCGAAAAGCAGAAAATGACACCTAACTCCTTTCTACGACGCTTTACGGCAAAAGCATTGGACAAAAGAAAGAAGTAGAGGATTCGTAACAGAAAAGGACAATTCACTTTTTTTTTTGGTGTGCACATCAAGAGAAGGGGTTTAGCTGGAGTGTGTCGTAACAACGAGAAAGTTGTAGTTGAAAGAGGCAGGGAGAGACCAAGAGAGAAGGTACTGGACAGTTGGTCATCACAGCATAGAGGAACATCGGTGTCAGAAATTATTGGCAGTACACGAGACAGAAGGCTGTGGGCAGACATGATCACCAACACACACGGCATGGGCTATAAGAAGAGTGGCAGTACACGAGACAGAAGACTGTGGACAGACATGATCACCATCGCCACACGGCATGGACTATAAGAAGATTTTCCTGTGACGTATGGTATAAACATTTGCATGTCCTTTATTTATTTTCTAGACAATTTTTCTATTTTGCCATTGGTTTCTAAACGAGAAATCAATGTTTAAACCTAGCTGATCGCATAGGAAAAGAACCCACTACCCAGCCATCTATTCCAATTGTAAAGAAAATTTGAAGCTGTCGTTGCCATGGTTATATTCCCCCGCCATCAGGGCACAAGAAGTTTAAGAGCGGTTACTTTTATCCTTTCAGTCACGCAGACCTCTCATGTATGGTATTCTAAAATTTCAGTAAACACATAGCAACCACGCAAAAATACCGCCCTGTATTTAAGCAACTGATTCTAGACGATTCCATGTTTTTATTATTGATATTTTAAACTTACTAATTACATACATTAGCTGACATGTCTAAACATATTTGTTGCCACCAGGAGGCAAAGCTACTATAAGGACACTACAATTGTACAAACACTGTCTAATATTTAAGGCGACCCACTTCAAAATTGTCTCGCAAGGCCTATTTGCCATTGGGTGACACCCTAGCCAGTCCGCCATGATTACATGATTGTTTGTTGATAGTAATTTCTAGCAGATGCTCACTTGTTTCTGTAGATATATGGTATTTGATTGTAATTGTTTTTCTCAAAGTTGATGTATAAATATTGCGGTAAAAGTATAGCCAGCATTGCTAATATATGTTTATTTGTTTCGTCTGCTGGGCTAGTCAAGTCCTTGCGACGGAACTGTGGAGTTTTGATATAACCATTGTTCTTATGAATTCCTGTAAATATATTTATAAATATATTACTTTTCGTTTTGTTTAATGGACATTTTATAGACAAAGGACTAAGTCTCGAAACTACACCATTTTTTGTACATCGATATCTCCAAGTCATATGTGGCATAATAGTAACTTACGTAGTACAATAGCTGCTATCAAGAGGCATTAATTGTCATTTAGACCAAACATAGTTAAAGCATGTCTTTTTACTCGACATCGTAATAAACCCCAGCATTTTCTGACTGTTTATGATTTTTTAGGAAAGTTTACATTTAGTAGTTTGCCGTTGATTTCTGAACGGCGACGCTCAACATTGTGAAAATCATTGCAAAGCGATCTACTCCCAAATCGCACGCGGCTGACTTCGAACCCAACATATCGGAAATGTGAAACTGCAATCACTACCCCTAGCCAAGGACTGCGACTTTAGATTGTTTATGTTCATAAAAATGTGTTCAAGATTCGCTAAACTATGGCAATTTTTAATAGTAAATTGTTTGTGTTCAACAAAATGTGTTAAAAATTCGCTAAACTATAGCAATTACAAATAGTAATTTGTATATGTTCATAAAAATGTGTTCAAAATTCGCTAAACTACAGCAATTTCTAATAGTAAATTGTTTATGTTCATAAAAATGCGTTAAAAATATAGCAATTTCTAATAGTAAATTGTTTATGTTCATAAAAACGTGTTCAAAATTCGCTAAACTATAGCAATATCTAACAGTAATCTCCGTTGGCTGCAGTAAAAGACATCTGTTGATGACAATAAACGTAAATTATTAATCTGTTACACTTCTTGAAGCGCTGTGGGTATATTGTGGTGGCGCCATCTTTTCTAAAGATCAATCGAGCGTTGCGGTCAATATCAACCCTGTGACCTTTATGTCCCCTGGTATGTCCTAGTACCATGTTAGGCCTGGCAGCAGTATCGCGGTATCATTGAAACATTCTCTATGACATATTTGTGTTTGTGATATTCCAGTGTTCCAGCTAAGTATTCTTGTTGTGTTTCTGTTCGTTGATGTTTGTTGATAACGACTTGCTTGTACATGTGTGTGTCTTTGCTTATGTCGATCTCCCTAGCTTTATTTTGTGTTCATTTGTTTTATCGGTTAAAAATCTGAGGAAGCCTCTCTCTCTCTCTCTCTCTCTCTCTCTCTCTCTCTCTCTCTCTCTCTCTCTCTCTCTCTCTCTCTCTCTCTCAGATTGTCTCTCCCTCTCTATCGCTGTCTCTCTCTCAGTCTACGTCTCTCTCTCTCTGTCTCTCTCTCTCTCTCAGATTGTCTCTCCCTCTCTATCGCTGTCTCTCTCTCAGTCTACGTCTCTCTCTCTCTGTCTCTCTCTCTCTCAGATTGTCTCTCCCTCTCTATCGCTGTCTCTCTCTCAGTCTACGTCTCTCTCTCTCTCTCTCTCTCTCTCTCTCTCTCTCTCTCACTCATTGTCTATCCCTCTCTAACTCTGTCGGTCTTTCCCAGTCTACATCTCTCTCTCTCTCTGTCTCTCTCTCACTCATTGTCTCTCCCTCTCTAGCTCTGTCGGTCTTTCCCAGTCTACATCTCTCTCTCTCTCTCTCTCTCTCTCTCTCTCTCTCTCTCTCTCTCTCTCCGTCTGTGTCTCTATTCGTGTCTCTGTCTATCTGTCTCTATCTCTGTCTCTCTCTCTGTCTCTCACTCTCTGTCTCGGTCTGTCTCTATCTGTCTCTCTGTCCCTGTCTCTCTCTACCTCTCTCTCTCTCTCTCTCTCTCTCTCTCTCTCTCTCTCTCTCTCTCTCTCTCTCTCTCTCTCTCTCTCTGTCTTTCTCTGTCTCTATATGTGTTTCTGTCTGTCTGTCTCTATCTCTGTCTCTGTCTGTCTGTCTATCTCTCTCAGCCTACCCTTTTTTCACACCATTTTGGAGTTTGTTTTGTGTAAGAGTTTCAACGGGTATCTGTTTTCTCCGATGCATGTAAGCGCATGTGATAATTATTGCGTTCATCTTAATTCTTGCACACTGCTCTAGCACTACACCTTAGAGTTAAAGCATTTATTTTCCCCTAAAACATTTATTTTCCCTTAAAATATGTATTTTCCCAAATGTATACAGCTATATGTAAGATTCAGCCTCGTTAATTGGAAGCCAACCATTTCTCTTAGAACTCAAAGAGCATTGCAACTTATCGCATCTCTTTGTAATGGCGTTTCACTGAGAAGTCGAAGAGCATTGGAACTTATCACATCTTTTTGTAATGTCTTTTCAAAGAGAATTCGAAGAGCACTGTAACTTATCACATCTCTTATTAATGTCTTTTCACTGAGAACCCGAAGAGCATTGGAACTTATCACATCTCTTTGTAATGTCTTTTCTCTGAGAACTCGAAGAGCATTGAAACTTATAATATCTCTTTGTAATGGCTTTTCACTGAGAACTCGAAGAGCATTGAAATTTATCACATCTCTTTGTAATATCTTTTCTCTGCGAACTCGAAGATATTGAAACTTATCACATCTCTCGGCAATATCTTTTCTCTGAGAACTCGAAGAGTATTGAAACTTATCACATCTGTCTGTAATGTCTTTTCTCTGAGAACTCGAAGAACAATGGAACTTATCACATCTATTTTAATATCTCAATATTGTTATGTGCCCCATCACTGGTTTTCTGGATCAAACTCTGTTGATACTCTTCCACGCCACCGTCTTGGTCCATCCAGAATCATTCCTCGCGGTCTCACAAGAGTTCTGCCCATGCGCTGTAAATTTGACAAAGCCATTGTTCATGTCGGAGTGTCAGATGCCATTAGCGAACCGTGGCAGTTTGGGTTGGTCAACCGCAGAGGATGACCACAGTGTAGATGGATTCGAGATGTGATAGACTAACCACAATGTCGATGGATAGACCATAATGTAGATGGATATAGCACGATGTAGATGGATAGACCATAATGTAGATGGACAGACCATAATGTAGATAGATTCAAGATGTGATAGACTGACCACAATGTAGATGGATTCAAGATGTGATTAATTCTTTACACATATTATCAATATAGACAGGACATCTGGCTTATGACAGAGATAAATTTATCAAGACTGCTATTGGAGAAAAGTTCTTCATCGTACAAGCCACAGAGCGCTGGTAATAAATTTTAACAGTATACAGAAAATTGTGGGAGAATTGAGTGTACAGAATAAGATGTAGAGAAAACAAGGGCCTGGTGACAATGCCATCAAATGTGTACATGTGTTTTAGATAATACCATCAAATGTGTACATGTGTTTTAGATAATACGGTGAGTTAGTGGACATACCTCACTACTTGTGTTTATTTGTAACTATGTTTATAGTCTACACAATTTTCTAGGCTATTAAAATATCACAAAATAAACATACGTTGTGTTGCTTCTTGCATGTCTGTCTTAGTTGATTTCGGGGACGTGTTAGTGTAGTCGATAATGTCCTGAATTCGGTCGGAGTGGTTTCAACGCCTATGTTCGTCGTCCGCTAGAGGAACAGACTGGATACCTACTTCTTCCTGCATACATGCTTGCACATCCTGATGGCTCCATTACATCACATACCAACGACAGGTTCCTGTGTGTTTGTGTGTTTGCCTGTTTGTTTGTCTGTTTGTTTGTCTACGTGTTCGTCTGTGTGTTTGTCTATGTATCTGTCTTATGTTTGTCTATGTGTTTGTCTTATGTTTGTCTGTGTGTTTGTTTGCATGTTTGTTTTCTCTACGGCATCTGCACTATTGCTAGTTTGTCCTCGGAAAGTTCTTTTTTTCCGTACTGAGGGTTAAAGCTCGTTTGCCCATATAGTCGCCAGGTAGCACGTATAGAGGCTAGGATTATTTTAAACCCTCAGCCCTTATAGAGAATCAAACACACTTCTTATGAATCCGAGGAGGTACATTCTGATAGCTCCGCCAATCTCAGCTCATGTGAGTGAGCCTCAATGTCTGCCACAAAGCTTCCGTAAGATAAAATAGAGAGCGTCCGAAAGAAAAAAAAAACACCTGACTAAGACGTTAGAAATACAGATACGGGCACACGTGTCGACAAATGTTTGTGTCTACATGACAACAAAAACAAAACATTAAAAACAGATAGCATTAAGGAATATATAACTTCTTGTCATTGACTTGCGGACGTAAATTACAGATACGTGAAGCATTGGAGTGGATTCGCCTGATGGCGAGGGACTCTGGTAATAGGGAAAGTTAATCAACAAGCAAAAATTAGTCCAGTGAACTAGAAGTAGTAGCACGTGTAAGGACTACGTGTGAGTTCAAAGCGAGCGAACGTAAACCAAAAAAAAAAAAAAGATAAAGAACTAAAAAAAATATCCCGCCATTGAGAGGTAGCTGATCAACAAAGCTGGGAACGGAAACGAAAATATGGTGGTTTGGGGTGGTGGGGGGGGGGGGGGGGGGGGGGAGGGGAAGAGGTGCAGAAAACAGAAAAGGAAAAGAAAACGAAACAAAAAATAACAGAAGGCAAGCGTCTACTGGAGTGAAGTTGGTCTAGAGAAGTGGTTCTTAACCTTTCTTGACCCCTTCACCATATGTTTAGAATGTCATCCCTCCCCCCTTTCGTATCTCCTCCCTATAAATTCCCCACCCCTCCCCCACTTACACAGTATACGTAAAAATGGAAGCCAAATTTATTAACACATAATAGAACAAGTCTAGACGTCTGAATAAAACGTGATTTGCAGGTCTACTTACGTTATAAAACGAATTTAAGAAGAGCGAGAAGTACAGAACTATAAAGTATGGAGGGAAAAATAATATCAAGTAATCAGTTCTTGTATTAACGCGATCTTGAAATAATCTTAATATTCTCCCCCCCCCCCCCCCTGCCCCGGAAACCCTAAAATTCTTCCCTGGGGGGGGGGGGGGGGGAGAGATTTCCCCACCTGTTGAGAACCACTGGTCTAGAGACTTTTCTCTCGACCCCTTACCAAAGAACCATCTTCACGGAGACCGTGTAGCATAACTCCTTTCCCTTCTCCAATATGTGAAACCAACAGGTTATGCAAGACCGGTACAGGAACTTCGGAATTGCGGAGAGACATCTTTGGATCCAGCCGGGTCTTGATTCAGCATAACACAGCACATAGAGAGAAACACTCAACACCCGTGGGAGAGAATCTACTAACAATGAAACACTCAACACCCGTGGGAGAGAATCTATTAACAATGAAACACCCAACACCCGTGGGAGAGAATCTACTAACAATGAAACACCCAATACCCGTGGGAGAGAATCTACTAACAATGAAACACTCAACACCCGTGGGAGAGAATCTACTAACAATGAAACACCCAATACCCGCGGTAGAGAATCTACTAACAATGAAACACCCAATACCCGCGGTAGAGAATCTACTAACAATGAAACACCCAATACCCGTGGGAGAGAATTTATTAAAAATGAAACATCCAATACCCGTGGGAGAGTCTATGAACAATGAAACACCCAATACCCGTGGGAGAGTCTATGAACAATGAAACACCCAATACCCGTGGGAGAGAATCTACTAATAATGAAACACCCAATACCCGTGGGAGAGTCTATGAACAATGAAACACCCAATACCCGTGGGAGAGTCTATGAACAATGAAACACCCAATACCCGTGGGAGAGAATCTACTAACAATGAAACAACCAACACCCGTGGGAGAGAATCTACTAACAATGAAACACCCAACACCCGTGGGAGAGAATCTACTTACAATGAAACACCCAACACCAGTGGAAGAGTCTATGAACAATGAAAAACCTAACACAGGCTGGGATCAGGCCAACGTTAATTGTGTGACACCCACGGGTATTGGGTGTTTCATTGTTAATAGATTCTCTCCCACGGGTATTGGGTGTTTCATTGTTAGCAGACTCTCACCCCGAAGAAGAGAAGTAGAAACAGGAATGAATAATATGGGAAAGATATGGGATAGCTCAGGATAGAGGGCGAGCCGAGTCCCATGACACTCCACTGTTCCGTGAGCCAGGAGACGGTTAGACAAATACGAATACTGCATGAGACAGAACGAGACAGACAAGCCGCTAGAGATCGGCGGGACTGAATGAATACGAGTGCGTGCTCTTAAACGTCCGGTGTGCTGATGCCGAGATAGCGGGTTCAACCCCTTCACCGGTAAATTGAACGAAAATGTTGACTTCTCATCCTTGACTTTGGGATGTAAATTACAAGTACCTCAGAAGTCGGAGTGGGTTCACCTGATGGCGGCGGACACTGGTAGCAGGAAAAGCTAATCCACGTGCAAAAATCAATCCACCGCACTAGAAGTCGTAGCACTTGTATGGACTAGGCTTGGGTTACAAGCAAGTTATAAGGGTAAGTGGGTAGGTTGATAGGTAGCTTGGTCGGTAGGTAGACAAGTACGTGAGTAGGAAGGTCAACAGGGAGCCGGTGAGACAGAGAGAAACTGACAGAAACACAGGACAGGAAGCAGTAAAAGAAGAAAGAAACCAAGAAAACAAAACAAAACACATTTAAATAAAGAGGATCAGATGGTGTGGCCTGAAAGAAATGACCAGGCCCAACTAAGGATTGCTAATGATGCCTCATTATGCAGATGTCTGCAAGAGTTTCTGATTTATGCAGATGGAATCCGGGAACTGTTTGGCCGAGATGAGGCTGGGGGATTATAAGTATGGAGATGCTATCTGATGCTGTCTTCTTGTGCCCGTCTGCATGAATATAGAAGCCTACTGAGCCGGTTACATCATATAGATCACGTGACCTGATGTGAGGATAGAGATGCGGATGCCAATCAAATGTTATCTAGCGTGTTGAGAGAGCATCTTCTAAGTTCACTTACATAACGAACGGGTTTTAGTTCGATTCTTTATCTGCAACATTACAATAAAATGACTGCTGTGTTATTTGTGCAAAATGGACACTAACAATCGTGTTTTGAGATCCTGTGGAGAAATCAAACAGACAAACAAATATATATCTTAAATCAAGGTATATCGATATATCTTTGTGAACCTCATTTCAAGAGGTGGAATCTTCATCTATTTGGGTAGCTGCGTGGACAAAAATAGGGGAAAGGATGGAGATATTTAAATATGAGTACATTGAAGCTTTCATAAGACTAGGACATTTACGTCAAAGGAAGTTAAACTTAGGACCATACTTAGAATTTTTAACTCCAGTGTTTAATGGGTGCTACTGTTTGAGCTGGGAGCATGGAGAACAACTTAAAGAACTACTAATAAACTACAAATATTTACTAATTGGTGCTTACGCAGAATAGACTAAAATAGTATGACAGAATCACTCATGTCCAGCTGATGGAGAGAACTAAACAAATACCAGTGAACCAAAAGATGAAGAAAAGACACCAGCGCTGATTAAGGCACACACTGAGAGATGAATGCTAGTCGCCGCAGCGTCCCGTATGTTTCGTAATTCTGTTCTGTAAAGCTGCATTACTTTGTGTTATTTTATATTGAGAAAACCTGAGGATTGTATAACTAGGCACCATCCTTTGCTTGGAACCCACCAAGATAACAAGGTGGCGTCGCTTGAGGGCTTATTTCTCAATGGAGGGGCAAAAAGGAATAATAATAATAATAATAATAATAATAATAATAATAATAATAATAATAATAATAAGAAGAAGAAGAAGAAGAAGAAGAAGAAGAAGAAGAAGAAGAAGAAGAAGAAGAAGAAGAAGAAGAAAACAAACTAATATAGTATACATAAAGAATCCAAATGAACAAACAATACAACACAGAAGCTAGATAAAAGACAAACACACACAGATTCAGGCCATCGTTTCCACAACCGTCTTTATAAGAAGACAAGAAAGACAAGAGTTAAAGAACCAAACAAGCACAAATAAGGACATTAAGAAAACTGAAGTGTAAATACAAGGCAATATAAAAAGCTGGAAACTATTTCCGAGGAACAGACACTCCCACAATATCACATCTCTGTGTGTTTTTCTTTACATCGAACTTCCTAGCAATATTTATTTGTACTTAGATTTTAGTATCGGCTTTGCAGCAGTCAATCTACTTTGTCGATACCATGTATAGATCATGTGGACGCTAGGCCAGCTGAATACACATCACAAGAAAACAAATTCCATTAGTTAGTAGCAACATAGTTAGTTAGTTAGTTAGTTAGTTACAATATAGTTAGTTAGTTAGTTAGTTACAACATAGTTAGTTAGTTAGTTAGTTAGTTAGTTACAATATAGTTAGTTAGTTAGTTAGTTACAACATAGTTAGTTAGTTAGTTAGTTAGTTAGTTAGTTAGTTAGTTAGTTACAATATAGTTAGTTAGTTAGTTAGTTAGTTAGTTACAACATAGTTAGTTAGTTAGTTAGACGCATAAGTACTTGGTGTGATGAAGCTGGGGCAATGGTCAACCCAACAAAGGCAACAGTGACTTGGTTCTCGTTGAATAATCATATTGTCAACAATCCAACACCAACTGTAATGCTGTGTTCAGAGACGGTGGAAAGAACGCAGGCAATGAGTTACCTGGGGATACGGTTTGATCGAAGCCTTGCTTATAATGTGCACATAGACCAGGTGATAACAAAGGCCAAGCGGGGTTTGGCAGCGATGCGGGTGATGGCGGCAGCAAACTGTGAGCAGCGCCATCTATGTCTTCTGTACGAGGGGCTGGTCATGTCTGTTTTGGAGTATGCAATGGCAATCCTGACTGTCAGCCATAAGCAGATAGAAAGGATGGAAAGGATACAGAATGAAGCTATGCGCATTATTCTTGGATGTACAAGAGATACAGCATGCAGGGCGATGCGCTACCTTCTTGATTTTCCAACCATTGAAGAGAGAATGCAAGTTTGCAGGGCACGTGCCTACCTCAGAATTAACGCAAACACACAGCATCCACTGCATAGTGAAATTAGGAAGGTGAAGGGCAGCAGGTTAAAAAGAGGACGGTCGTGGATGGGTCAAGCCGAGGACATTCTTCAACAGGTGTGTTCACTTGAGGACTTAGAACCTGGCGAGGAGTGGGTGCAAGTGCCAACAGACTTCTGCACATCCTTTTCAGTTTGCATCCAACTAGATAGAAAATGCAGACAAGAAAATCCGGCTGCTGTTGAGGCTGAAGTACAAGCGTTGATTTTCGAGAATTCGCTAGACAGTGACGCGGTCATCTACACAGATGGGTCGGTCGTCCGACATGTGAGAAGCTCATGGGCCTTTACAGCTCGGGCTGGAGGGAGAATTGTGAAGGAGGACTCTGGTGCTTTCACTGAAACCACAAGTAGCCTGACCATGGAAGTCATGGCAGTAAGTAAAGCAATAACGTGGCTCGAGACACAGACATTCACTAGGGCTTGTTTCCTTAGCGACTCAATGAACATGATCAAGAGGATAGAGGAGGGGTCGATCCGAAGAGAATGGCTGCTGCTTCTGAAGCGGTCTCGGCTGGCAAAGATTAGTTTCATCTTCGTGCCAGGGCATGCGGGAGTACAAGGAAATGAGCGGGCTGACTAGCTCGCAGGTGAGGCTACTGTTGAGGGCGGACGCGCCATGGACCAGGCTGACATTCTGAATGCTCTACGAGAAGTGAGACTTTTGCAAGAACCAAGTGATGACTGTGAATCTACAACAATGGCCAGACTGCGAGAGCAGCAAATTAAAAGAGGGGTGGCCAAACAAGAACACTACGCAGGAAGCCAAAGAAGATTGATAAACCAACACAGAACTGGCGTCGTTAGCCGCTACACGCTGCGGGATTTGCTGAGGAGGGGATCCGAGCACTTATGGACTGAATGGTCCGATGTGCAACGAGGATGATCTGTCGACTAACTAACTATAGTTAGGTAGTTAGTTAGTTACAATATAGTTAGTTAGTTAGTTAGTTACAACATAGTTAGTTAGTTAGTTAGTTACAATATAGTTACTTAGTTAGTTACAACATAGTTAGTTAGTTAGTTAGTTAGTTAGTTAGTTACAATATAGTTAGTTAGTTAGTTAGTTACAATATAGTTAGTTAGTTAGTTACAATATAGTTAGTTAGTTAGTTAGTTAGTTACAATATAGTTAGTTAGTTAGTTAGTTAGTTACAATATAGTTAGTTAGTTAGTTAGTTAGTTAGTTACAACATAGTTAGTTAGTTAGTTAGTTAGTTAGTTACAATATAGTTAGTTAGTTAGTTACAACATAGTTAGTTAGTTAGTTAGTTAGTTACAATATAGTTAGTTAGTTAGTTAGTTAGTTAGTTACAACATAGTTAGTTAGTTAGTTAGTTACAACATAGTTAGTTAGTTAGTTAGTTAGTTAGTTAGTTACAATATAGTTAGTTAGTTAGTTAGTTAGTTACAATATAGTTAGTTAGTTAGTTAGTTACAATATAGTTAGTTAGTTAGTTAGTTAGTTGCAACATAGGTAGTTAGTTAGTTAGTTAGTTAGTTAGTTAGTTAGTTAGTTAGTTACAACATAGTTAGTTAGTTAGTTACAATATAGTTAGTTAGTTAGTTAGTTACAACATAGTTAGTTAGTTAGTTAGTTACAATATAGTTAGTTAGTTAGTTAGTTAGTTACAACATAGTTAGTTAGTTAGTTAGTTAGTTACAATATAGTTAGTTAGTTAGTTAGTAGCAACATAGTTAGTTAGTTAGTAGCAAC
The DNA here is from genome assembly GCA_014155875.1 of Cepaea nemoralis. NCBI lineage: Eukaryota > Metazoa > Mollusca > Gastropoda > Stylommatophora > Helicidae > Cepaea > Cepaea nemoralis. The sequence goes on from JACEFZ010002019.1 coordinate 74,426, forward strand.
ATAGTTAGTTAGTTAGTTACAATATAGTTAGTTAGTTAGTTAGTTAGTTAGTTAGTTAGTTAGTTAGTTACAACATAGTTAGTTAGTTAGTTAGTTACAATATAGTTAGTTAGTTAGTTAGCTAGTTAGCTATCTAGCTAGTTAGTTAGTTAGTTAGTTAGTTAATTAGTTAGTTAGTTGGTAACAATATAGTTAGTTAGTTAGTTATTTAGTTAGTTAGTTAGTTAGTTACAATATAGTTAGTTAGTTAGTTAGTTATTTAGTTACAACATAGTTAGTTAGTTAGTTAGTTACAATATAGTTAGTTAGTTAGTTAGTTAGTTAGCTAGTTAGCTATCTAGCTAGTTAGTTAGTTAGTTAGTTAATTAGTTAGTTAGTTGGTAACAATATAGTTAGTTAGTTAGTTAGTTAGATAGTTAGTTAGTTAGTTAATTAGTTAGTTAGTTAGTTAGTTAGTTAGTTAGTTAGTTAGTTAGTTAGTTGTCTATTGTGGTATCATCTTTGCACTCCGGACATGTCCATAAGTGCTCAGACCCTCCCCCAATTTATGCATCAGCGTCCGGTGGCTACTAGTGCCAGTTATATTTGGCTGACGAGGCCCCTCTTTCTCCCAACGTGTCTCTCGTGTCTGTCGCTTCCATTTCTTACTCTCAACTCTCATTCTAGACAGCGATATGGATTCTTTAACGTCAAAGTCCTCTGCTCTCCACGTCTCTCTAAGGGTGACCATTCGCAATGGATACAGAGAGCACAAATATATCTTAAAACAGTCGCTTAAAAGTCGACAAGGTCGACTTCATTGCACCGGGTTTTATCCCATATGGCTCGGTCTCTTTCCGCAGAGCGGAAAGCGTCGCATAAAGCACGAGCTCCGTAGCTCTAGCGACGACCCACAGGAGTCTCAGAAAAATTTAACTCGTGAACCGATGGACGCGGCACGGATTCGAACCCACAACCTTCGGAGCCCGAGTCAAACGGCTTGACCACTTCGCCAATTAAAATATACACACAACATACAACAATGTCAAAAAGAGGAAGGAACATTTTTATATCTATCTTAATATATTGAAATGAATAAATATACGGAGGAGCGGCTGGCCGAGTGGCTAGAACGCCGGGCTCTCATTCGGGAGACCGGAGTTCGATCCCTCGGTAAGGTGTAGGATTTTTTTCTGTCGGGGACAAAAAAAACAATCCTAACCTGCACAGTTCGGGGCGACTGCACTAGCCAGGCGGCCTTAATTCCTCAGGCTCAAAGACCCTTCTGCCATACATCGCAAGGTACTATATTGTCAGTAAATGACAGTTGACAGAATAAATATACAATTCATCAAATCAAGTAATAACACAAATATCTCATCTCATCTCGCAGTCCATTAACATTGCCGGTCTATATCCATTTGGGTCAGTCCGTTTATACTTCTTAGTTTTTCTACGAGCAGTATGAAGATCCCCAACCGGCTTGCTAGGCCAGTCGCAGGTTTAGGACAAAAATCTTACCATAGGGAATCCATCGCCTATGGCGAGCCATATCCCAGTTAGCCCGTGACCTCGCGGTCATGGTTTCCCAGTCTGCACCACGTGGAGGTAGGGTTGACTTGTGTAGTCTGCGGGTCATCGGCAGGCTACTAATTTTCACTGTTCACCCCTCCAGGGGAGAGGCTAGCCGATCTTAACCCTGCTGGCTGCAGGGCCAGGCTCAGTCCACACCTTACAGACCAAATATCAAATTCATTAAAACAAGCATCAAAGAGAACTCCACAAGTCATCTCATCTCATCTCATCTGGTTTCATCTAATCTCATCTTGCTTTCCTGGTACCTTTCGGTGTCGAGGCGAAGCATAAACAGCGAGAGAGTGCCCGTTTACGGTGTTCATTTATCCTGATTCCACCTGTCCGTCGTTTACATAGTCGACCTCTTCTTCTGGTTCCACTTGATCTTACATCATTGCTTGTTGTGGTATACTATCAGTTGGGGGGCCTAGTTATATGACTGAATCATTTAACTTGCTGTTTTCTAATGAAATTTAGCGCTGCTATAACTTACACAAGTGATAACTAAAGAAATTTAACTAGAGAAAGGACTTGTTATCATCATCATGTGCCATGCCAATAAGCGTGGGCAGTTATAGTTCGTCATATCATACGATTACGAGTCTTAGATGATGTCATTGTCAGTGTTCTTGTCTCAATTATGCGATATTGTGGCGAAGCCATCCAGATATTTACCTCTCTGCCTTTATATTGCTCTTTTTCTATGGATCTTGCCAGTTGTCGCTATATTTTCTAGTTTATTTTTCCTCATACAGTGCCCCTTGACTGTAAACGTCTAATTTCTCTAATCAATTGACGGTTTTCATTTGTTTTATGAAAGACTTGCCCCAATGGCTTGCCTGACCGTTCACGGATTTCTTTGCATTTTCGTCAGAAACCACATTTCAACTGCCATTAGATGTTTCTCAGCTTGTATACTCATCAAAGGGCACGTTAAATTAGTTGCACTTTCCTTTAAAGGACGTCGCAGTTCAATCCCATAATTTTTTGGCAGTTTGTGATTTCTTGCCAAGTTTTCGTTCAGTAGTTTGCCATTACTTTCTGAACGACCGGCTCTTGTATCATTTTATTTTTTTTAAAAACCAACGCAATGCGGAATGCGGTCTGCTGCCAAATCGCCCGCAGTTGTGTTTCGAACGCCGTTTTCGGGATTTTGAACTGCGCCCGTAACCCCTTCGCCACAGGATTTTCTCCATAGAGCAGACTTTTCGCCACAGTCGACTTTTCGCCACAGAGCTGGCTTTTCGCCACAGAGCTCGTTTATCGCCACAGAGCCGGCTTTTCGCCACAGAGCTCGTTTATCGCCACAGAGCCGGCTTTTCGCCACCGAGCCGGCTTTTCGCCATAGAGCTGACTTTTCGCCACAGAGTCAGCTAAGGGGCATGTAGGAGCCAAACATGGCGACACGAAGATGACAAAATACGACATAAACATGTCAACATATGACCTAGGAATTTCAAATATGACCTCGACATCGCTAACAGAATAAATAATTGAACTTCATAAATTAAAAATTCTGACTGCTTAATTCTCACATGTTAGGTTATAGCTAGTTGGTTGTTCTTTACCGGACGTCGAAATCAACACAGAATTATGCGGCTGTTTATGATTTTAAAGCCCTATATGTGTTCAGTAGTTCGCTATTGCTTTCTGTCGGTCGACGCTCTTACTGTTGTGAAAATCAACGCAAATGGGTCTGCTTCCAAATCGCCCGGGGTTGACTTGGAACATGGTATGTCTGGGTTGTGAAACAGGCGCCGGCCAAATGTCAGAGGTCAAGTGACCAAAAAATAAAACAGATGCGGGTCAAATGCCAGAGGTCAACTGAACAAAAATGAAACGTGCCGGTCAAATGTCAGAGGTCAATTGAACAAAACATAAAACACATGCCGGCCAATTACCAGAGGTCAACTGAACACAAAATAAAACAGATGCCGGCCAAAAGTCAGAGTTCAACTGAACATAAAATAAACTTGGCCTCGCCTATAGTATTTTAATTTAGTTGAATCTCATTTTCGTTTTGAGCACACCAAAATTAGTTCAGATCAGATATGTTCATACCAGGTACATTTTGGTTGTAAACTAGTGGTACTGGCATCTGGTCGTCTTGCGCTCCAGAAAAGGCATAATAACTACAACCCATGATGGTAGCGAATGTGACTTGATTCCGTGACCAGTTAAGACCAGGGATAGAGCTTTACTTATCCAAGGCACAAAGCCTGGGCTGAATTGAAGAGACCACGTGTTACCCTGCAACATGATCCCTCTCTCGGCCTGCCTAATTTACTCCAGAGGAGAGGTAACATCAATGCGTATGGAGAAAGAAAAGCTGCAGAAGCTGTCGGATCAGCAAAGCAATACTTAAATTATCCGCCTGTCGGAGCTTCGATCCAAGACCAGTTGCCCACCAAGGTTCAGGGTCTGGTCTTTCCTGTCATGTCATTTAGTCTTTAGGTTGCAATTCTTTGCGCCAGAATAAGGCTTGTACACTCCTAATTGCGCTCCTCCGCTCGGAACAGGGAGAAATGGGAAGACCTAAACACACAGAGAAGAGAATGAAAGACAAAAATGACAATTATGGGGAGGACATGGGAGGAGCTGCATGAGACAACCAAAGAAATTAGTTGGTAACAGAGGCTATATGGTATCTCGACGCAGAGTTGGGGGAGAGACAATGCAGAAGTGTACAGAGGATGGAGAAAAAATGGGCGGGGAGGAGATGGAAGTGTAGGATAGTCGACTGAAGTTAGTTGGATAAGGACGTGTTCAATTGGGGGATAAAGAAGAGGAGAAGAAGCTAAGACATAACAAGACATAACATGTACGGTCTAATGATGAAGACTCGGTTGGTGAACTGGATTACAGCTGTCTTGTTGTCCCGTAGAGTGGTTCTCCCGCTTGGCTTCATGGACCCCTGAGCCATGCATCATAGCCCTCAGACTACCACAGGGATCAGCCGTTTAACTTGTGCTTTTCAGTGTGTATACTAGCAAGGTTGCAAGCCTCGGAGCAACAGGGGCTGGAAGGATACTAACATTTGCAGATGATGTTCTCGCATACAGGTGACACTGGATAAGGTGATGGATTGGTGTACGGAGATGAATGCTTTTATTAACCCAGACAAGGCATATGTCTTGTGGTGCTCTTTGGGTAATGGGATTGTTAAAGCTGACCTCCCAAGCCTTACAATAAATGGTAGAAATGTAAATAGAGAAAGCAGACTGAAGTACCTGTGAATCACCTTTTATATAAGACTGCCCTTTAGGGGTGTTGCTGGAGTGGTGGTTACAAAATGTTAGAAGGGGCTCAATACACCGACGAGTACGGCAGCAAGGAACATGGAGCAAATTATACTATTCACAATATTTCAGAATTTGATCATTTCAGTGGTAGAATATGAACTAGGAATGCCCACTATCACAAAGAGTCAGCTAGTGAAACTAAAGCGCACATAGAATGAAGCCGTGAAGGTGATTCTTGGATGTACAAGGGACACCCCAATAGTGTGTTCGCGATACATCCTGGTGGTACCGACCGTTGCAGAGAGACTCAAGGTTTTGCAGGCAAGGTTATACCTTAAGGTAGCTGCGGACAGGGATCACATCCTGCATGATTCCCTGGGTGCAGTCAAGGGCTACAGGTTATTAAGAGGAAGATCGTGGATGGCTCAGGCAGAAGATACCATCAGAGAAGTTCTTCTTCTTCTGCCCACTTGAGAAGATTGGCAGAGGCAAGGAGTATGTCATGCCGAATACAGACTTGTGTGGGGTTATAATCACATTGGGACGTGAGTGTAGGAAGTGGCCATCAGATGCTGCGGAAGTAGAAATTCGGCAATTAATTCCTACTCTCGACCTGGCGAGGTGATTACCTAAATCGATGGCTCTGTATAAAGAGGGGGGTGGGGGGAGTGCCTGGGGATTCATAGCAAAAGCAAATGGCCAATGGTTAGTAAATGAGAGCTTGGTATATGACACCTCAACCTCAAGTCTGAGAATGGAGGTAGAGGCGGTTACTGCAGCTTTCAGCTGGTTGGAGAACAAACTGTATACACATGTTGTGATTGTAACTGATTCACAAAGCCTGCTGACAAAGGTGAAGACTGGCATGCTTCGTGCATAATGGCATGCATCAATTAAGAGATTGCGGGTTGTGATCATTCACTGTATCTTTTCTCCGGGTCACTTTGTGTAATTGTAAATTAGCAGGCAGACAGATTGGCTGATATCGCATCATTAAAGAGTGATGTGATACATGATAAAGTAAATATGAAACCCTCTGCGAGCACGTGAATAATGCAGAAAAAAACCCATAGACTATCATGGTCTAGAGAGAATGCGGCAGCAAGGGGTGGGCAGAGGATCTGGTCGACAGTCGTCACTCAGAGGTAAAGCAAGACGGATATATAATCATATTGTAACGGGCACTCTTCGCTGGCTGTTGAAAATGGGGATTTAGCGTTTATGGGAATGCCCCGAGTGCGACGATGCCGGTTCTTGACGCAACTCAACTCAACTCAACCTCAACTCAACTCAACAAGACATAACAAGAGAAGATAGACAAACGTGTCACAGATAATGGTCGCAGATAGCAAAGTTTAATAGAACATCAAATAAATAAAATAACATAATTCAACACAATGTTTTTCTGCTGTGAATCTGAATAATGAAGACATAAACAATATAACGCGCAATTTATTGCCTGCATGGGTCAAAGAGCGGGTGCGTTAATGAAGTCGCTAGGAGGCTACGATGATGTCGCGCGTCCTTAGTCCGCTAAAGTGAGGACAAGATTGGCGACATATTCCATCGTGTATTCAGGTTCTTAACATCTGATGATCCTAGCACAGCACATACCTGTAACATCATATAATCCTAGCACATCACATACACATACCTGTGACATCAGATAATCCTAGCACATCACATACACATACCTGTGACATCAGATAATCCTAGCACATCACATACACATACCTGTGACATCAGATAATCCTAGCACATCACATACACATACCTGTGACATCAGATAATCCTAGCACATCACATACACATACCTTTGACATCAGATAATCCTAGCACATCACATACACATACCTGTGACATCAGATAATCCTAGCACATCACATACACATACCTGTGACATCTGATAATCCTAGCACATCACATGCACATACCTGTAACATCAGATAATCCTAGCACATCACATACACATACCTGTGACATCAGATAATCCTAGCACATCACATACACATACCTGTGACATCAGATAATCCTAGCACATCACATACACATACCTGTGACATCAGATAATCCTAGCACATCACATACACATACCTGTGACATCAGATAATCCTAGCACATCACATACACATACCTGTGACATCAGATAATCCTAGCACATCACATACACATACCTGTGACATCAGATAATCCTAGCACATCACATACACATACCTGTGACATCAGATAATCCTAGCACAGTACATACCTGTCACATCTGATAATCCTAGCACATCACATACCTGTAACATCTGATAATCCTAGCATACCACACACCTGTAACATCAGATAATCCTAGCACATCACACACCTGTAACATCAGATAATCCTAGCACATCACACACCTGTAACATCAGATAATCCTAGCACATCACACACCTGTAACATCAGATAATCCTAGCACATCACATACACATACCTGTGACATCAGATAATCCTAGCATATCACACACCTGTAACATCAGATAATCCTAGCATATCACACACCTGTAACATCAGATAATCCTAGCACATCACACACCTGTAACATTAGATAATCCTAGCACATCACATACACATACCTGTAACATCAGACAATTCTAGCACATCACATACACATACCTGTGACATCAGATAATCCTAGCATATCACACACCTGTAACATCAGATAATCCTAGCATATCACACACCTGTAACATCAGATAATCCTAGCACATCACACACCTGTAACATCAGATAATCCTAGCACATCACATACACATACCTGTGACATCAGATAATCCTAGCACATCACACACCTGTAACATCAGATAATCCTAGCACATCACATACATATACCTGTGACATCAGATAATCCTAGCATATCACATACCTGTAACATCAGATAATCCTAGCACATCACACACCTGTAACATCAGATAATCCTAGCACATCACATACACATACCTGTAACATCAGACAATTCTAGCACATCACATACCTGTAACATCTGATAATCTTAGCATATCACACATCTGTAACATCAGATAATCCTAGCACATCCCACACCTGTAAGATCACATAATCCTAGCACATCACACACGTGTAACATCAGATAATCCTAGCACATCACATACACATACCTGTGACATCAGATAATCCTAGCATATCACACACCAGTAACATCTGATAATCCTAGCACATCACACACATCTGCCATGTTCCTACTTCGAATGTGTGTGTAGGATGAAAGTATCCCTTTGTTTACTTTATCACACCTTGAACACCCTTCTGTGGTATGCGCCTGAGGAGATACAGCGGAATATAATGTGTGCCGAAGCAGTTTCCTGCCATGGTCCTGTGATATGAGCAGGCCGTGTATAGGCCTGAATGCCCGGAAGAACAGACGCCGAGTCTGTCTTTCACTTTAGCAGGCCATGAGCTCAGGCGTCTCGGCCCGCTCTCATGGCATTATCAGTGCAGTTCCTTGTCAACTTCACTAACGAGCTCACTACAGAGAAATAAATCAGGCAATAAACTGAGCAAACTATAGTTTGTGTCTTCATTATTACAAAACACAATGTCAAATACAGATGAACGTAAGTATAAAAACATTGCAGTTGGTGCATATTTGTAACATGCATCTGGAAATTTCCAAAAACAATTCAGAAAAAAATGTCTGAATATAAGTACTTACAAAGTATACATTTATGTTTTCAATATCATAGTTAATTGAATGTAGACATTGTCTATTCTTTTGTTTCATTCATCGAATGACAACCTACCCATCCATCTACTATCATTCATTCATTTATGTTTGTCCATTAATCTATTTGTTCACCCATATGTATGTCTTTTTGATTATTTATCCACTCATTTATGTTTGTCCATTCATCTGTTTGTTCACCCATTTATGTATCCATGCATCTATGCGCTCACCTATTTATGTATCCATTCTTCTGTGCCCTTACCCATTTATCTGTCTATTCTCTTATTTTGTTCACCCATTTATCTGTCTATTCTCTTGTATTGTTCACTCATTTATCCATCCATCCATCCACTCACCGATTCATCCAGCTATCCATCTACCCATCCATCCGTCCGTCCATTCATCCATCCTTTTGCCTACCCATTCATCTTACATATCTACAAATCCATCTTCATCTACTAATTCGCAGCTTTTTTCTATCCATCCATCCATCCATCAATCCATCCATCCGTCCGTCCGTCCATCCTTCCGCCTGCCAGGTCGCCCACAATCCATCCATTCGTCCATCCATCCATCCTTCTACCTACCCACCAACCCATCATCATCAAGTAGGTCAGCCCATGGTTTACTCTTGCAACTTGCTCATCATTCCACCCCTCATGTGTCTGTCTGCCTTGTGCCGCTCTGGACAACCCCACATGTGTCTGTCTGCCTTGTGCCGCTCTGGACAACCCCACATGATCCGCTCTGGACAACCCCACATGTGTCTGTCTGCCTTGTGCCGCTCTGGACAACCCCACATGTGTCTGTCTGCCTTGTGCCGCTCTGGACAACCCCACATGTGTCTGTCTGCCTTGTGCCGCTCTGGACAACCCCACATGTGTCTGTCTGCCTTGTGCCGCTCTGGACAACCCCACATGTGTCTGTCTGCCTTGTGCCGCTCTGGACAACCCCACATGTGTCTGTCTGCCTTGTGCCGCTCTGGACAACCCCATATGTGTCTGTCTGCCTTGTGCCGCTCTGGACAACCCCACATGTGTCTGTCTGCCTTGTGCCGCTCTGGATAACCCCACATGTGTCTGTCTGCCTTGTGCCGCTCTGGACAACCCCACATGTGTCTGTCTGCCTTGTGCCGCTCTGGACAACCCCACATGTGTCTGTCTGCCTTGTACCACTCTGGACAACCCCACATGTGTCTGTCTGCCTTGATCCGCTCTGGACAACCCCACATGTGTCTGTCTGCCTTGTGCCGCTCTGGACAACCCCACATGTGTCTGTCTGCCTTGTGCCGCTCTGGACAACCCCACATGTGTCTGTCTGCCTTGTGCCGCTCTGGACAACCCCACATGTGTCTGTCTGCCTTGTGCCGCTCTGGACAACCCCACATGTGTCTGTCTGCCTTGTGCCGCTCTGGACAACCCCACATGTGTCTGTCTGCCTTGTGCCGCTCTGGACAACCCCACATGTGTCTGTCTGCCTTGTGCCGCTCTGGACAACCCCACATGTGTCTGTCTGCCTTGTGCCGCTCTGGACAACCCCACATGTGTCTGTCTGCCTTGTGCCGCTCTGGACAACCCCACATGTGTCTGTCTGCCTTGTTCCACCCTAGACAACCCCATGTAAGTCCGCACTGACAGACCTGTGCCCGCCTGTTTTATCAATTCAAAACAATGTACCCCCCTAGTTAGGTTAAACACAGGAGACACAGACAATATGTTGCACTATGTATTGCCTGGCACATTTCGCTGCATTTCTCAGGTGCATACTGCAGTTATCTATCAAATGAAGCGAGTAAATGAATAACACTTTAAAATACTTTAAAAAAAATAACAATACAAGTATTGTACCAATGTGGTTCATTTATTATCCCCTCATTAGTTTCAAATTAAAAACCAACTCTTTCTGTTTGCACAAACCTTCCTGGCTGCCCTAGTTGCTAAGACTATTTAACCACTCTGCCACGGACACCACCACTCGCGCCCCACAGACATAAATATGTCAAAAGCCTCAGTAATTAGCCTGTTCCAGCTAGTTTGTGCAAACAGAAAGACTTCGTGTTAAATGTCACATTACCGCGGAGGATAACTAATGTTTCACATTCCAAAACTACCTGTGACTGTGTGTCTTAAGTATTTCAGCCAAAGTATTATTCATGTGCTCACCTATGACATGTAACTCTGCTGCAGGCACCTGGCGAGATGCAGCCAGACATGCCAGGCTATAAATCCTGCAATATTTTATTTGTGAATTATGTTTTTAAATGTTTTATAAGTATTTATGTTGTGTATATCCCTCTTATACTCCCAAGAGTGTTGTCGTCTAGCAATTCTCTTGTGAATGTCTGTGTGTCTCGGGGTGTGACCAATTGATTTTGCTTCTTTTTTTCTTTTTTTTTTAAATTACTGCGTGGAAGGGCAGGTGAGACTAGTATAACTAGAAAGGTTTTTATCTGGAATCAACATGTCAAAAGAAACAAAGGAAGACATGAAATACATGAAGAAAAGAAATAGAAATAGAAATGAACTGTATGGGGAAGTTATGGACGGAGGTGTATGGGATTGCTAGGGATATGTCATGGACGGGGGTGTATGGGATAGCTAGGGATAGGACATGGGCGGGGGTGTATGGGATTGCTAGGGATAGGACATGGGCGGGGGTGTATGGGATTGTTAGGGATAGGACATGGACGGGGGTGTATGGGATGGCCAGGGATAGGACATGGACGGGGGTGTATGGGATAGCTAGGTATAGGACATTGACGTAGGTGTATGGGATAGCTAGGGATAGGACATGGAAGGGGGTGTATGGGATAGCCAGGGATAGGACATGGACGGGGGTGTATGGGATAGCTAGGGATAGGACATTGACGTAGGTGTATGGGATAGCTAGGGATAGGACATTGACGTAGGTGTATGGGATAGCTAGGGATAGGACATGGACGGGGGTGTATGGGATGGCCAGGGATAGGACATGGACGGGGGTGTATGGGATAGCTAGGGATAGGACATGGACGGGGGTGTATGGGATAGCTAGGGATAGGACATGGACGGGGGTGTATGGGATGGCCAGGGATAGGACATGGACGGGGGTGTATGGGATAGCCAGGGATAGGACATGGACGGGGGTGTATGGGATAGCTAGGGATAGGACATGGACGGGGGTGTATGGGATAGCTAGGGATAGGTCATGGACGGGGGTGTATGGGATAGCCAGGGATAGGACACTGACGTAGGTGTATGGGATAACTAGGGATAGGACATGGACGGGGGTGTATGGGGTGGCCAGGGATAGGACATGGACGGGGGTGTATGGGATGGCCAGGGATAGGACATGGACGGGGGTGTATGGGATAGCTAGGGATAGGACATGGATGGGGTGTATGGGATAGCTAGGGACAGGACAACACGTAGTCAGTTGGTTGAAATCGATACCCCTAAAGGAGGAAAAAAATGAAGAAATGGAAAGAAAAAGAAGCAGAAGAAGACTAAGACCGTATTGATATTCCATAGTCTCTACAGTGCTAAATTATAGGAAATTAAAAAATTCTTTCTGCAGTGCTTAATGACATGATCAATGCACATAACAGTTGACTACAGCAGACAATGTCCCACCATGTATACGTCTGCACAGACAGTAGAAGGGGTTGACAGACAAGATGATCGACTTCATTGGACCTGGTTTTCCCCCATATGGTTCAGTCTCTTCCCAGAGAACAGCCTGACGAGCACGTCACACACAGCACAAACCCCGTAGCTCCGTGCACGACACCCAGACGTTTTCAGAAAAACTGCTCTCGCGAGCCGAACCAGGGAGTTCGGGGACGAACCGATGACATTCTGATGGACGGCTGAACCAGTCTGCCACGGCGACCCCAATCCTACACCCCACACAAATAAATATGTCAAAATTGTTGTCAATGTTGTTTTGGGTTATGAACGTGTTGGTATGCTTGCTGTATATTGTGCTGTACACGCATTTACTTGCTTGAACAAATCTTCAGAAAATTGGATTCTCATTGTAAAAATAATGAGGAATGTAAAAGAATGAAAGGAGTCTGTTTCATGAATTGAGACATAACGAGTATATAGTGCTAGCCTCGTACATTTAAAGACCAATCGGAACTCGACGGATGATGTGGTCAACATCACGAGGTGGCTTTTACTTCCCATGACGTTTTCTTGTACTCTTATTATACTGGGTGGACCCCGAGGGCTCATGTCAATTTGACATATGGCGCCTTGGTCAATCAGTAATCTACTGCTGTGCAAATCTGTTCAACAAGCGCAAAATATCTGTCACATTGGTCTCTGGCAAATTAACAAGAAGTATATGACTAGCCAGCAGCAATAGACATTTGTTCACCGGAAATATGGCAAGCGGGAACAAATAAGGAGCAATTTACGAGCTTTAAGCCATACGAGGTGATGTTTGTGTAATTGTAAAAATACTGACTATAAAAATAGGTCAAAAATTAGCATAATTCTTCTCAAGTTCTGTTGACAGGTCAACTGTCCATGTGTGAGTTCTTCAAAGAGATGAGGTCTGAGCGTAGAAGCCTGTAGAAAAGGACTATGTTCATGGCAACGATCACGGCCAGCCCCACGCTGCCCAGTGTGTAGAAGATCAGCGGGACAAAGTCTTTGTTGATGACGATCCAGCGAGTCATCCACGACAGCAGGAGAATGCGGAACACAATAAACGTCGCTGGTGGAAGAGAAGAAACACTGAGTCACATTCTGAAGTGCAATGGGGAATATATGCATTGTTGGATGTCAGGTGTACAATAGGCCGAGACAAACAATGAAACACACTGCAGTGACAAACTTCATCAGCATAGAAAGCATAAAACACAAGAACAGACAACGGCAGCAAAGATATTCAAGCAATTAATAGAGAAAAGAATTGAACAGAAAAGACTATAAATTACACACACTTCCACCCACATACACACATACATACATAAACAGGCTGGCACGCACACACAAACACCACCCCCACAGACCCCCTCCCCACACATAGACACACAAAAACACCCTCCTACACCCCCCCCCTCCCCCCGACATACACACGCACTAAAACAATTACTAATAAACTACGATGTGTTCAAATGAAAACCTTAAATGCGTTTCTTTTTTTGTTTGTTTGTTTGGTGACTATATTCCGAGAAAGTAAAGAACAAATGTGTCATTTTTGCCGATAAAATGCTTGGATTCCTGTAGAAAGCAAATTTTCTTGGTCGCGTGTGTGGAACTACTCTAGGGTCACTACTCGGCGTGCCTGACCCGTTCGTGAACAATCTGTTACAGAAGTCACGCCATTTTGAAACTGTCTACTCCACTCATACACTTGCTGGACTGACAGGCATGCATCACCATACTGGACCTTCATTCATCGATGAATTTCTACAGCTTCCACCCTTTCACTATAACCCCCCAAACAAAAACAACAACAACAACAAAAACGATAACAGAACGCTGCTCCTCTTTGGTGCATGTCAAAAGTGTGGTGGCCATCTGTAAACTGTCCTCATGACGTCACCATCTTCGTCTACACAGAGATGTCACGTGTTTAACACTCCTGTTATCCTTAACAACAATATTGACAGGTTGCACGACAATGGCATAGTTATTGCAGTTTCAATCACAATTTTAAGATCTTCATTTGAAGCAACTTCGTATAAACTTCAATAATGTGTGCTTGCGCAGAACGGAAGGACTATAAAGGTATCAAATGTCCAATGAGCTCCATGAACTTCACACTTGTACTTCACACTGGTGCTCCACATTGGTGCTCCATGCTAGTGCTTCATACTGGTACTTCATACTGGTACTTTACACTGGTACTTCTCACCGGTACTTCACACTAGTACTTCTCACCGGTACTTCACACTGGTATTTCACATTGGTTCTTCAGTTTAGTGCTCCATGCTAGTGTTTTATACTGGTATTTCATACCGGTACTTCACACTGGTACTTCACACTGGTGCTCCAGATTGGTGGAGCTCGTGGAGAGAACTGAACAAATACTGGGGAATCAAACGGTGCCGAGAGGCCAACATGGCCGAATGGATAAGGATGTATGTTCTTAAACATCCTGTGTGCTGATGTCGAGGTAGCGGGTTCAACCCCTACACCGCACAGTTTGACTAAAATATTGACCTGTTGTTCTTGTCTTGGGGACGTAAATTACAAGTACCTCTGAATTCGGAGTTGGTTCGACTGATGGCGAGGGACACTGTTGATAGGGAAAGCTAATCCACACGCAAAATTCAGTCCAGCACTACTAAAGAAGTAGTGTGTGTGGACTACACTTGAGTTCAAAGCGAGCGAGCGCAAAAGAAAAATAAAAGGTGCCGAAGAGAGGGAGAATAAACGATGGCTTGGATAAGACAGACATTGAGAACACATGGGCGCGTTATAACTGGACCCCATATAGCAGACGAACAAGAAGGAGACGGAACATCTCACGGAGAAGAGAGAATTGGTTATATGATGGGGTATCATCCCTGCCCTCGAGACATATCCATACGTGCCCAGATTCCCCTCTCCACCTAACACGTGCATCAGCGTCCGGCGACTAATTGTGCCAGTTCTCTGTTGGTTGACAAGACCCATCAATCTCCCGATGTGCCTATTGTTCCTGGCCGTGCCAATTTTTACTCCCGAGTCTCTCATTCTAGACAAGGATGTGGATTCACTGACCTCGAAGACCTAAGATCTCATATCTCTCTGAGGGCATTAATAATGTCGGCACGACCCATGAACTGGCCATCCGCAGGGGACACAGAACCAGTAGGTTTATCCGCTCGTTTATTTCCCTCAACTCCCGCTTGTCCCCGAACGAAGATGAAGGTAACTCTAACGTACAACAGACCTCCGCTGCAATTCAATCCACTGTGTACGTCCAGAACCCGCCTCGACCTTTCGGATCATACTAATTGAATAACTCAGGACACAAACATGGGACATAATTCAGTGAGTCCAGCATATGAAAGTTCCTGCCACTGCCATCATCTCCACCGTCACGCTGCTTGTGGTCATACAGTGGAAGAAGAGAATTACAGACAAATGAATAATGTGTGGAAGATACGTGGAGATTTATGAGATTTCCAATCACTTCACAATCCCGTAGACTAGACTATGTGTCGGCCCAGTACTCCCTACTCCAACGGCAGTATTAGGCATGGGGCAATGTAATCCGCCTACCAGGTAACTCGTGGGAAGTAAAGGACGCCGGTGCAATACTAACCACGTCAGTTATAGAGTACTGTTTGGTGTATACAAATGTGGGGTTAGTACATACCATATGACGCAACTTGATATGTACCATATAGCACATACCAAATGACGCAACATGAGACACACCAACTGACACAGCACGCTACACACCAGATGACACAATATAACCCATACCAAATGACACTTGTTGACATATACCAAATGACACAACATGATACGTACCTAAGTTGACCAGACTGTTGAGTCGATACCAGGCGTTGAACTTTGTGACCCCACAGATCTGTAGCAGCTGTCGTAAGTGTAGAAAGATACTGTTCCACTCAACCATTAACGCCACAACCGCATACCCCACATAGTGACGAGCCCACACAGGCACCAGAAAACAGCACATGATCTGTGGATGACAGTTTACAGGATGTAGCCAGCGGATGACATTTACATCGCCAGCCGTGTGACATATTTACGTCAGGGATTCTCAAACTGTACAGGATTCTGAATGCTTGCTTCTTAGACGAAGTCCCCGATGCGTCATTACATGTTACTTAGTGTGATACATGCAAGAAGACACGCATAAACACGCATACATAAATTCTTACACACACACAAACTCAAATATAATTACACACATAATATGAATGATTGCGTCTATACTTACACACATAAGCGTGTACACAGATACAAACAGACACTCATAAAGACAGACAAATAGACGTACGCTGACACTCACATAAATGCCAACATAAATATAGTCATAGAAACACTTAGAGACACATAAATACACAGGACACATAAACACATACAGACACGCAACAAGTTATACGAACACACATACACACACAAAACAAACATACACATAATCTTTTCTCTGATTATGCAATCTTCTGACAGTTCAACACCTTCAAATAGTTAACTCATATTGGCACAGTAATTTGAATTATGTGAATACTGCAGTAGAAGAGACGACCATGTAAACGATGGACAGTGGGAATAACGAGTCAATGGGAATCTCCATATATGAAACCCATGACAGCGAAATATGCCAGGCAATAAATCGAGTAATCTATTGTTTGTATCTTCATTGTTCAAAGAAACTATGGGAAAACATTTATAGGAAGTTCAAAACCTCACAGCCGCCCTTGAACTACCCACCACACCGGCATTTTACCAACACCACCCGGATCTTTCTACCATCTCTAATGGAACAGTACTGCCCACTTTAAGAACCACTGGTTTAGTTAACACATATCTACGTTAAAAAGAGTTAAAATAAATGTATCTGACGTAAAAAGATTCACGTGTCAAGGAAGGGTGTTCTGTGTCAATATTTTCAGGAGTTCATGATTTAAACAGAAGGAAGTAACGGGTCTTATTTCAAGCCATGGGGCTTAAAGGCTATATGAAGTTAGTCCTATGTTTTAATCGGCCGCAATGGTGATGTGGTTAACAGCTCGTAGCCTTTACTTCCCACGGCAGTTCCTGGTATAAATTTTAGGCTGGGTCAACTTGCGAAACCCAAGTCAATTTTACAAGTGTGTACTGACGAGGATTCGAACACATGACCACGGGACGGGTAGGCGAGCGTGCCAGCCACTGAGCCAGCCGATGACTCCAGGCGTTGATGATCGAAAGCCAACATTCATGAATATCAGTTGTCAGCAATTTGTATGTCAATGGAATCTCGACAGTTGCTGGCTACAGAGTCGCATACAACATGGTCACCAGGACCGAATGAATAAGAGGGCTTGCTCTTAAACTTCCGGTGTGCTGATGCCGAGAAGTGGAAGATGATGATGATGATGACGACACAAAGTACAATGTCATATGTTTCACGGTCATTCATGTGTTTCAAGAATTTCAGCTGAAGTATTATTCATTTATCCACTTCATATGATATGCAGCTCTGCAGAATGCACCTGACAAGATGCAGCGAAATATGCCAGGCAATAAATCATGCAACATATTGTGTGTGGCTTCTGTGCTTAAAGTCACTAAGAGAAAATGTTGCTTGGAACGTTTAACTTATCTTGCATCTGATTTAGTGTGTAGTGTAGGAGTGCAATGTTAGCGAAAGATAATATATTATCTTATATACCCATGATAAATTATTATCCATGAGAAAACACCCATGATAAAATATTATCCATGACGAAAGACCCATGAAAAAATATTATCATCGAGGAATTACCCGTGATAAAATAGTATCCAAGAGGAAATACCCATGATAAAATATTATCCATGACGAAATACTCATGATAAAATATTATCCGTAAGAAAATACCCGTGATAAAATATTATCCATGAGAAAATACCCATGATAAAATATTATTCCTGAGGAAATACCCATTATAAAATATTACCCATGAGAAAATACCCATGATAAAATAGTATCCGTGATGAACTACCCATGATAAAATATTATCCATGAGGAAATACCCATCATAAAATATTAGCGATAATGAAATATTCATACAATAAATACTATCAACGAGAAAATACCCATGATAAAGTATTATCCGTGATGAATTATCCGTGATAAAATATCATCCGTGATTAAATGCCCATGATAAAATATTAAACATGATAATATAATATCAACTGTGAAATATTAACCACGATAAAATACTATCCATGATAAAATACCCACAATGTAATGTTATCCATGATAAAATACCTAAGATAAAATATTATCCATGATAAGATATTATCCAGGAAGAAATAGAGACAACGTACAACAGCATGGTGTCCAAGGAGCTCCAAAGATCGTCGGTTCCTCTGATAATAAAGAAGATCTAGCACATCAAACAGGAAATAACCTGGAAAATAACAAAATATATGTTAGTTATTTCCAAATCCTTTACAGTATGTCGCAATCAACCACGGCATTTTTCGCTGACGGTGATTTCTTTCTCAAGTTTATGTTCAGTAGTTTGTCATAGATTTCTGAACGAAAGGCCGACGCGATGTCGAAGGAGTTACACATTCGAAACACAGCTGCGGTACATTTGGAAGCTGGCCGCCTTGAGCCAGTTTTCATACAATGGTATGAAAGTCAGGCCTTTCAAAAAGCAATGAAACAAAATAGTAGCATCATGAATTTGAAATCTACAACAGACAGACAGACAGACAGACAGACAGACAGACAGACAGACAGACAGACAGACAGACAGACAGACAGACAGACAGACAGACAGACAGACAGACAGACAGACAGACAGACAGACAGACAGACAGACAGACAGACAGACAGACAGACAGACAGACAGACAGACAGACAGACAGACAGACAGACAGACAGACAGACAGACAGACAGACAGACAGACAGACAGACAGACAGACAGACAGACAGACAGACAGACAGACAGACAGACAGACAGACAGACAGACAGACAGACAGACAGACAGACAGACAGACAGACAGACAGACAGACAGACAGACAGACAGACAGACAGACAGACAGACAGACAGACAGACAGACAGACAGACAGACAGACAGACAGACAGACAGACAGACAGACAGACAGACAGACAGACAGACAGACAGACAGACAGACAGACAGACAGACAGACAGACAGACAGACAGACAGACAGACAGACAGACAGACAGACAGACAGACAGACAGACAGACAGACAGACAGACAGACAGACAGACAGACAGACAGACAGACAGACAGACAGACAGACAGACAGACAGACAGACAGACAGACAGACAGACAGACAGACAGACAGACAGACAGACAGACAGACAGACAGACAGACAGACAGACAGACAGACAGACAGACAGACAGGACAGACAGACAGACAGACAGACAGACAGACAGGACAGACAGACAGACAGACAGACAGACAGACAGACAGACAGACAGACAGACAGACAGACAGACAGACAGACAGACAGGACAGACAGACAGACAGACAGACAGACAGACAGACAGACAGACAGACAGACAGACAGACAGGACAGACAGACAGACAGACAGACAGACAGACAGACAGACAGACAGACAGACAGACAGACAGACAGACAGACAGACAGACAGACAGACAGACAGACAGACAGGACAGGACAGACAGACAGACAGACAGACAGACAGACAGACAGACAGACAGACAGACAGACAGACAGACAGACAGACAGACAGACAGACAGACAGACAGACAGACAGACAGACAGACAGACAGACAGACAGACAGACAGACAGACAGACAGACAGACAGACAGACAGACAGACAGACAGACAGACAGACAGACAGACAGACAGACAGACAGACAGACAGACAGACAGACAGACAGACAGACAGACAGACAGACAGACAGACAGACAGACAGACAGACAGACAGACAGACAGACAGACAGACAGACAGACAGACAGGACAGACAGACAGACAGACAGACAGACAGACAGACAGACAGACAGACAGACAGACAGACAGACAGACAGACAGACAGACAGACAGACAGACAGACAGACAGACAGACAGACAGACAGACAGACAGACAGACAGACAGACAGACAGACAGACAGACAGACAGACAGACAGACAGACAGACAGACAGACAGACAGACAGACAGCATAATTGGGAACCTTAATTTACGTCGTATGTAGCGATACATACTTGTATCAACAGTAAATTATACTAGGGTATGTCTGTGTGCGTGTAGGAGAGAGAGAGAGAGAGAGAGAGAGAGAGAGAGAGAGAGAGAGAGAGAGAGAGAGAGAGAGAGAGAGAAAAGAGAGAAGAGAGAGAAAGACGGAGAGAGAGAAAGAAATAGAGAATGAATATAAAAACCTATAATTTACGTTTTTTTTAAATGTTGCATATCCCTTGCGGGACGTTGCAGTCAACATCATTCAGCTGCTGTTGATGTACTAGGCAAGTTTTTACGTTCAGTAGTTTGCCATTGCTTTCTGAACGACCTGCTCCCATACCAACACGTCATAACACAACGCGACAGGTTCATCTGTACAAATCGGTCGCGGCATGCGTTTTGAATGCCTGGTAAGCGGCCCACGAACCGCCTTCGCAAGCCTTTGGCCACGGGTTACGAGTATTTAAATAAATCAACAAATTATATTAGGTTATGAGTGAGAGAACCAGCTTTGCTGTATGGCAGTGAATCGTGGAATGTAAATGAACAAATTAGGAAGAAATAGAAGCAACAGAGATGTGGTTCCTGAGACGAATGTTGCGAATTCCTTGGACTGCCAGAGTAACTAACAACGACTGCCTGAGCAGGCTAATGAAACTAGAACATTATATACAACAATAAGAAAGAGACAAACAGCTTTCATCGGTCATGTGATGAGAAGAGAGGCTTTGGAGAACATCGTGACAACTGGAAAGATCGAGGGGAAGAGAGGCAGAGGCAGACCAAGAGAAATTATGCTGGATGGATTGAGACAGTGGCATGGAGGAATGGCATCAGCAGAGTTGATCCAGAACACGAAAGACCGAGATCTGTGGAGAGCCATGAACGTCTACGTCAGCTGGCAGGGCACTTGATGATGATGATGATGATGATGAGTGAGAGAGCATAGGTGAGAGAGGGGGAGAAGGAGAGAGAGAAGGTGAAAGAGAGAGGGGAGAGAGAGGAGAGAGAAAGAGAGAAGAGAGAGAAAGAAAGAAGGAGAGAGAGAAAGAGATAGAGGATGAATGTAAAAACGTATAATTTACGAGTACGTTACGAGTATCTATATATATCAACAAGAAATTATACTAGGGTATTATTGATACAGCATGGGTGAGAGTGAGAGAGGGGGGTGGGGGGGGGGAGAGAAGGAGAGAGAGAGAAGGCGACAGAGAGAGGGAGAGCGAGAAAGAGAGAAGATAATGAAAACGTTATAATTGCATGGTATAGCGGCGAAACGCACCAATAGGAAATTATCCGAGGGTATGAGAGAGGAATTGATTTGAGAGAGAGAGAGAGAGAGAGAGAGAGAGAGAGAGAGAGAGAGAGAGAGAGAGAGAGAGAGAGAGAGAGAGAGAGAATGACAGAAGGCGAGGGAGAGATCGAGCGAGAGAGTGTGAGGGAGAGAGGGCGCGCGCGAGAAAGAGAGAGAAGGTAATTAAAACCCTATAGTTACATGATAAAGCAGCAATACACACCAATAGAAGCTACACACAATTATGAGTAAGGGTATCCTCCATGTCCGCGACCGAAAGTAACCTGGTATATCACATACATAAATATCCTACCCAAAGATACTCACCAACAGAGAACGATACAAGAGTATGTGACAGACGTGTGTATACTGTTATCAAATCTTCTGCCATATCTGGACGCTCCAGAAAGCTGAAAAGATAATAAAGAATCAAAACAATGTATTTACTTAGTGAATGTAATCATACAAGCCACAAGATCTCAAAAGGGACTCAATGCACTTAAAACTATGGCTGCAATGGACATAGAGCAGAGAATGCTTTTCACACTATACCAGCACTTGATCCTCTCAGTAATTGATTATGGATTAGGTCTGCTCACTGTCTCAGAGAGTCAGCTGGTGAAGTTAGAGCGCATACAGAACGAAGCTATGCGGGTCATTCTGGGATGCACTAGAGACACCCCAGTAGTGGTAGTGTGTATGCGTTACATCCTTGGTCTGCCGACTGTTGCTGGTAGGCTCAAGGTGATGCAGGCGAAGGTATACCTCAGAGTAGCTGCAGACACAGATCACCCACTGCATGAGGCGCTGGACGCAGTTAAGGGTCAGCGACTGATAAGAGGGAAATCATGGATGGCTCAGGCGGAGGATACGATCAGACAGGTGTGCCCCTTGGAGAACATTAGGCGTGGAGAGGCGTGGGTCAGAGTGCCAGCCGTGCAGTCAGACTTGTGCAGAGTTATAATCACATTAGCCGGGAGTGCAGGGAGTGGCCAGCAGGGGCCACGGAAGTGGAAATCCAGCAACTAATTCAGGACAATGCTCACTCGAGTGATGTGATTATCTACACAGATGGTTCGGTGTCAAGAGGTGAGAGAAGTGGCTGGGGGTTCATAGCCAAAGCTAATGGTCGATGTCTGGGGCAGGAGAGCCTGGCATATGATACCACAACATCCAGCTTAAGAATGGAAGTGGAGGCAGTCACTTCAGCTCTCCGCTGGATGGAGAATACGACACACACACACACACACATCGTGATTGTAACTGACTCAAAAAGCATGCTGATGAGGGTGAGGATGGGCAGACTTCGTGCGGAGTAGCTTGCTTCTCTTCGGAGGTCACGGGTGACAAGCATCGCCTGGATCTTTTCTCCGGGGCATGCCGGTGTGCTGGGAAATGAACAGGAGGACAGATTGGCTGGCGCTGCAGAACTTGGTGGAGTATTGATACATGACAAGGCAGGCGTGGTTGCGGCCTTGTGGGAGCACGTGCACACCTCGGAGGAGCAAATGGATTACCATGGTCTGGCAAGAATGAGACAGCGAGGAGTGACGAAGGGATCTGGCCGACGCTCAACGCTCAAAGGAAAGGCGAGATGGACTTATAATCAGATTGCTACTGGTACTATTAGTGTTGGAACTCTTCGCTGGCTGCTGAGGATGGGGACGGAGCACTTATGGGAATGCACCGAATGCTGTGATGTCGATTCCTAAATCAATCAATCAATCAATCAAATCAATCACACAAGCCACAAACAATATGTTGCACGATTTATTGCCTGGCATGCTTCGCTGCATCTCGTCAGGTACATACTGCAGATTTACATATCATTATATATAAAGTGAATAAATGAATAATAATTTAGCTGAAATACGAACATGCAGGAAAACGAACAGGCGGACAGATTGGCTGGGGCTGCACTACTGGCTGTGGTATAGGTGCAAGACAGGGAAGATATGGTCAGTGCCCATTGGGATCACGTGGATAGCGAGGAAGAACATACAAATCATCATGGGCTGGAGAGTATAGTGGTATATAGAGGAAAGACCAGACGGACATATTATCTGATTGTACCAACAGTATTAACACTCTTCCCACCTTCGTGGGAAAGAGAGGAAAAACCATAATCAAAACTTGACGGGAACTGTGAGCAGAAATACTTTGGGAAGCCTGATGCTAATGTGCAGTGACGTTGTTCGTCGTAACATAACATAGCATTTTATGAAAACAATATTTTCCCGTAGTAAATTTGTCACAGCCTCACATTATACGGTAAACCAACATAAGCTAATATACACTGGCGAAGGGCTACAACTCCCGCCCAAGGGAAAGAAGTAAGACACTCGAAGGCCAGAGTAATCCAGAGCCTTCTCGAAGGACTGGTCAGTGAGTCCACTGTCCCGTGGACACTGATGTGGCCCGCCTATTGCGAGGTCCACGAGGAACTCGGACAGAGTTACCACCCGTGTCGGATTGCGACACGTGTGAACCGGCAGAGACAGACGGGACATCGTAGAGGCAACAGGGCCTGCCTTAGAGGGACTTAATAGTTCAGACCCATGTGTATTTAGGGTCATAGACATATGCTAGATAGTTTGCTTAGAATGTTTGTTATAATCATGTGTGATGTTACACCGCTGTGATATGCAACTCATTAGTGCGGGCTTGTTAAACCCACTGCGCCAACGCACTGTATACCTAAGTTCAATAAATGTTGCTATATTATATTTAACGGAGTTATTGTTGCCTGTTTGAGCCTGAGTTCAGATCCCCTAGAGATCCAACACTGTAACAGGCTTTTTGGGGGCTAAGCTCCGGTTTTGGCACAAGCTTTACGTTCAGACGGCTATTGATTGCCAAGTAAAAAATTAAGTAAATGATATCAAATATATTACTGAACATGTTTAAATAACTGTGCAGCTATCTAGAAATGAACTAGTATTAGTCCCTCTGCAGATAAATCTCCCAATGATGTTAATACTATAAAATTTGACATGACTGTGACATTTGACTGTTACTAATTTTTTTCGATTCTACAAGCAGATTGTTCCGCGAATTGTGGTGTATGTAACCTATCTTCCAACAGTGGCGAGAGAACGAGACTACATTCGCAAGTTCAGGGAATATAAGATAAGTTTCATATCATGCCCATTGCAACCCTAAGCGGTACTTACCATCATCCATCCATGTAACATTATTTTTTTGCATTGATTTGTATGTATATTCATAATCTTGTAACCAACAAAACTTTGCATTTGTATTTGCTCATGTAAACATTAAGGGAGATAACTAACTTTTCTACTCCCCAACATTTGTCTAAGGGATTTAACTCCACAAATTACCAAGCCTGTAGATGTGCAACAACACACACACAATACACGAATGCAATAACACGACAGACAACTCACAAAACCCACACCGACCAACTGCAGGAGTCACTAGAAATTGTATCACCAAACACTACCATCACTAAATCTGGAAAAGAACAGAAAGCAGATCCTACACTTTCACAATATTTTAGGTTAGTAGGACCTAAACAAAAATTAACTAAAAATGCGTCATGGACATTTAGATTTAAAAACAATATTCTGACTAGATTATACACCAGAGAACAGACCACGATACAGCAAGTAGTTCTACCTCAATCACATCGTGAGAAAGTACTAAAGATAGCCCATGATTCACCTTTCGGAGGTCATATGGGTTACGAAAAGACTAGAGCCAGGGTCCTGACCCAATTTTATTGGCCGAAATTTTGCCAAGACATAAAAACCTATTGTAGATCATGTGATATATGTCAGAAACTGGTTAAAAAGGGAAAAAAAAACCTACAGCAGAAATTCAATCAACCACAACTGCCTCGAGGCCATTTCAAATCGTGGCAGTTGATCTAGTAGGCCCGTTAAACCACATCTCAAGCAAAGGGAATAGATATATTTTTACTCTTATTGATCTATGTACGAGATGGCCAGAAATGCTTCCATTAACATCTATCTCCTCTAAGGATGTGACGGACGTATTGTTAAATATATTCTCCCGTTTTGGCTTCCCGGAGAAAATAATTTCAGATAGGGGAACCCAGTTCATATCGAATGCCACTCAATCGGTAACTAAGTTACTAGGCATAAAGCAATGTTTCACCAGTCCCTATCGATCGGCCGCGAATGGTATCTGCGAGAAACTAAATGGGGACCTGAAACATATGCTATCCAAAGTGACAGCTGAAAATCCAGCCGATTGGGATATACTTCTCCCAACGGTGCTGTTCGCATATAGAGAAGCCCCACAATCAAGCACAGGGTTCTCTCCTTTCGAATTGATATATGGAGCGAACCCAAGAGGACCTCTCACGATTTACAAAGATATCATATCACAACCTGTAAATATCCAACTACCAATTTCCACCTATGATTTAGTCACTGACACCAGAGACAAAATCATACGATCTTGTATACTGGCCAGAACATCATTACAGGAGAAAGGTTTTAGGTACAGGCAGTACGCCAACAAAGATGCAAAAACAATTGTATTAAAACCATACTATGCTAGAGAGGACAGTGACACGAGTAAGCAGACGCAGCCAACTGATGACAGTAACGAAACGACAATTACCCAACTGAATGACACCTCGACAAACGAAGCATCGTTAACGACGCACTCTTACGACAACAAAGACGACGAAGACATATTTACATTACCGACAATATGGGATAATGACAATGACGACCAATTTGACGACATATTGACAACGATTAATCTCGACGACGACAACAATGACATTGAGGACAATTTACAAACAGTAGCATCTGTAATAAATCAGACAGACGTAGACAATACTGAAATTCCAGTACCAATTATGAATGACGACGGTAGTATAAAGGACATACACATCTCTGACACTTTGACACAACAGCAGCGACAAGACATTTTGTCTCTCCTTAACGATTATAAATCTATCTTCTCTAACAAACCTGGACGGACTGACAAAATAACACATTCAATTGTGTTGACAGATCTGACACCGGTCAAATGTAGACCATATTCTATTCCTCTGCATTATAGAGCAAATTTAGACAAAGAAATTTTGGATTTAGAGAAAAATAGAATAATTCAGAAATCTATGTCCCAATATTCTTCACCGATTGTCCTCGTAAAAAAGAAGGACCAAACAATCCGTTTGTGCATAGACTATAGAAGGTTAAATACGATAACCACAACAGATGCGGAGCCAATGAACAGCTGTGAAGACCTCATTTTGAATATGTCTCAATCATCCTTATTTTCGAAGGTTGATTTAGCGAAAGGCTATTGGCAAGTACCACTACACCCTTCTTCTAGACATATAATAGCATTCGCTACACCTCTTGGTTTGTACGAATGGAGATATCTTCCGTTTGGTCTCAAGAACGCTCCCGCCACATTTGTTAGGTTAACTAGATTGTTATTGCACGGCATTAAGGACGTGCAATCTTATATTGACGATATATGCATTCATTCTTCTAACATGACTTCTCACTTACTTACACTCCAACAAGTCTTTAACCAAATCTTTCTTTTTGGACTTACTATCAAACCTTCCAAGGTTGAAATAGGCTATAAACAAATAGACTTCCTTGGTCATAGAATTTCTGAAGGCAGACTGTTGACAGATGATAAAATTGTTTCAAAAATTCTCAATCTAGAAGTTCCAACTACAAAGAAACAAGTTAGAAGTTTGTTAGGTCTTATAAACTATTATGCTAAGTTTATACCAAACTGGGCAGAACTTACATCAGTTTTTTCTAATATGTTGACAAAAGATCATCCAGAAAAATTTTGTAAAAGTACCCGCTTAGAGGATGCAATATGCAGATTGAAATGCATTTTTTTCTAATCCACCAGTATTACGATTACCAAACATAGATTTACCCTTTATTTTGACCACAGATTCGAGTGCTATCGCAATTGGCGGATATTTAATGCAAGAAGTGCAAGGAGTGAGACACCCAATTCTCTACGTAAGCCGTAAGCTGAAGAAGGCAGAGATCCATTACTCTACTGTGGAATTGGAGGCATTAAGTCTATTATTTTGTATGCTCAGATTATCTAAGTTCCTCTTAGGTTCCCATTTTGTTGTGCTCACCGATAACTCGCCATTGTTGGTGCTTAAGCAAGGTGTCCCGAAAAACCATCGTTTACAAAGATGGTGTCTTCTTCTCCAAGATTTCGACTTCGAAATCCGCCATATCAGAGGCACCGATAACATTATAGCTGATATTTTGTCTCGGCAAACGAATGCGCCATCAGAATAACATTAGGCACATTAACCATTCGCCATACCAGAAACTGTGATATTTTATTCTGTGACATAGAACAGTGTAACTCTACACCTGCTAGAGAACTTTCATTTAAAAGTAATAACACCCCAGTGAATAGGTTACGTATAACACCCAAACATGAAACTTTGAGAATTATACTACCAAGTACCAAAGCTCTAGGAACAATCCGAGCGAGAGACATTATGTGTGAAATGAAGTCAACCAGTGAACTGACATTGATCATGAAAGCATTAAGAACACTTCATACTCGACATTGAGAACATTCCATACTTGCTGTTGCTAAGAGACTTTGCAAACAGCCAAAAGAAAACTACGTCGATTACAACACTCAAGAGACAGCCATACTAACTGTTAACATTCATGGCACGACACGCTGACAACAGGAGGACAACACGCACATCATCGTTGGATTTAGTTAGTTAGTTAATTAATTTAGTAGTATTGAATATGTATTATATTTGTATTGAATTATGTATATAAAATATGTCGACCTGTAATTTGTACATTTTCTACCATAATATTACAGGTATTTCCACTCATAGGCGAAATATTCTTCCTATGAAATTTTCTCTATGTAAATTATAAACCATTTTTGAGTCATCGTACAAAAAGTACGTATTATCTTAAAGGGAACATATCGCCTTTTCCATTTTTTCTAAGGGCAATAACACTTACCTCAACTTTACTTATATATTTTAACCAAATACTATTTTGAATGAAAGATGTGTGAATGACAGGGTGAATGAATTAAATGAGAGAGCGATATACTGAGCGGACAAATTGTACGCAAAACGTATTTATTTTAATTTGTCTGCGTCTTTCATGTAAATTGTATTACTTGTCTAAATTGTTAATGCATGTTTAGTATTGAGGATACTACATCTAAGCACCACTGCTTGGAATGCCTGATCATGCATTACACACATTGGGGTAATTCATGATTAAGGATATCCCAACTCGTGACGCTTGGAGATAAGCCACACATGCAGCACACACTTTACACAAAACTCAAAACTGAACACTATCAATTAAAATACAGTCACTTTATTAGAAGCAGCAACTTATTAGTCAACACACTAACAAGCCAACAGGGACACATGTAGTCAGATGGGATAAAATAACAGCGTAACTACATATTCAGCATTATATAACATACGAGAGTAAAAGTGTATTGAAATGCACACACAGAACAAGATTTGCAGATGTACTTAATTAGCCAAGACTTTTGTCTTGTTAATCCTCTCTAATACAGAGGTTAATTATCTTGGTATCAGTGGGATACTTTGAGAAGGACGGGTTGTAGAAACAACTAGGAAACGTCACGTAACTTCGGTCAGATAAGCATTTTTAAGGACACAGGAGAGAGAGAGACCTCTTCAGCAAATCAGAGAAGTGGTGTATGGGAGAATACATGAGTGTTGATGCCAATATGGAGGTTACCAAGTTACTGTCCACCATACTACAAACACCGACTTGATGTGATTCTGTGACAGAATTAGTACAGAACTAATTACCTTATAACAACCCATCAAATCAGGGGGGAGAGGGGGAATCCTGTCACAGCCTCACATTATACGGTAAACCAACATAAGTTAATATACACTGGCGAAGGGCTACAACTCCCGCCCAAGGGAAAGAAGTAAGACACTCGAAGGCCAGAGTAATCCAGAGCCTTCTCGAAGGACTGGTCAGTGAGTCCACTGTCCCGTGGACACTGATGTGGCCCGCCTATTGCGAGGTCCACGAGGAACTCGGACAGAGTTACCACCCGTGTCGGATTGCGACACGTGTGAACCGGCAGAGACAGACGGGACATCGTAGAGGCAACAGGGCCTGCCTTAGAGGGACTTAATAGTTCAGACCCATGTGTATTTAGGGTCATAGACATATGCTAGATAGTTTGCTTAGAATGTTTGTTATAATCATGTGTGATGTTAAACCGCTGTGATATGCAACTCATTAGTGCGGGCTTGTTAAACCCACTGCGCCAACGCACTGTATACCTAAGTTCAATAAATGTTGCTATATTATATTTAACGGAGTTATTGTTGCCTGTTTGAGCCCGAGTTCAGATCCCCTAGAGATCCAACACTGCCCGTGAAGAAAGAGCGATAGAACGGGAAGAAAAACAGAGGCAAATAGAGGCAGAAGAGAAAAAGATGCAGATGCAAGTGCAGGCAGAAGAAAAGAAAATGCAATTGCAGGCAGAAGAAAAGAAAATGCAATTGCAGGCTCAAGAGAAGCAAATGGAGATTGATTCCAACGTAGAAATATCTGTAAATAAACTGAGAAGCAAGGAGGAGGAACAAAAATATAACAAGTATAAAGGCCTCGTTAAAGCATTTTGCTCAGGAGATTCTATCAGTGCATACCTGGAAAATTTTGAGTGTCTAATGTCCTACCATAAGGTCGAAAAATCAGCTGGGTCATTTATTTTAATGAGAAACTTAGCTCTGGAACCCTTAAAAGTAATAGAGACAGTTCCACAAGAGATGAGAAAAGATTATGATTATTTAAAGCAACGCATTCTCCAACATTTCTCATTAGATACAGCAGGTTACCAACAACATGTTCGCAAAATTATCCCCACAACCTAACCAAACCTTCATAGACTACGTGTCTACAGTTCAGGATGTTGGCACAAAGTGGATTAACTCAGCTAAAACTAACAACAACCATGACAAACTAAAAGAACTCATTATTATTGACAAAATAGTTAGTACTAATCCCGGACGAGCCTCCAAAAAGCCTGTCACAGTGTTGGATGTCTAGGGATCTGAGCTCGGGCTCAAACAGGCAACAATAACTCCGTTAATTATAATATAGCAACATTTATTGCAATTAGATATACAGTGCGTTGGCGCAGTGGGTTTAACAAGCCCGCACTGATGCGTTGCATATCACAGAGGTTTAACATCACACATGATTATAACAAACATTCTAAGCAAACTATGCAAACTATCTAGCATATGTCTATGACCCTAATGAAACATGGGTCTAAACTATTGAAGTCCCTCTAAGGCAGGCCCTGTTGCCTCTCCGATGTCCCGTCTGTCTCTGCCGGTTCACACGTGTCGCAATCCGACACGGGTGGTAACTCTGTCCGAGTTCCTCGTGGACCTCGCAATAGGCGGGCCACATCAGTGTCCACGGGACAATGGACTCACTGACCAGTCCTTCGAGAAGGCTCTTCGAATAACGAAGACACAAACCATAGATTGTACGATTTATTGTCTGGCATATTTCGCTGCATCTCGTCAGGTACAAACTGCAGAAGTCACACAACATAGAGTAAAATAACTAGATACATCTTTCAAGCTGAAATATACACATGTTCGCACAGTAATATCAATTGTTTACCATGGTAATTTTAAATTGACTATCATGTCTTTCTGTTTGCACAAAACTGGCCTATGTAGATGAATCATTATGGCTTCTGCAAACTTTAACAAACGACTATTTTGTGTATGAAACAACACGCGAAAAGCGCTGTCTCTATCAATTACATGACCGGTTTCCAAGACATGACGTGCAATGGACGACGCCGGAAGTTTATAATTGTGGTGTGTCAGCCTTCCCATGATCCCATCGCCTGTGTGTAGTATCTTGTCAATCCAGCTGGGTATGTGTTCAACAACCCTGCTGTGTAACTGCCGTTCTGTTCTGCCGATGTAGGTAGACTGACACCTGCACGTGAATTTGTAAATGCAATTGGATTTGGCGTACAGAGGGGTAGATTCTTTTACTGCTGGGGTGGGAATAGGTGTGGTTCTGTACCTAATAACTGGAGTTGCAGCACAGAATGCTCGGCAGACTGCTGTAATGAGCCGGTCTTCTAGACGTTGCATTACGTCATCCCTATGAAAGGTTAGCTGGATAAATACCTTGAGTGTAGGGACTGTAGTTACGTCTGGTTTAGGTTTCGGCTATTGGCAGGGGCGCTTTATAAATCCTGTGGAGCAGCCATTCAGTAATAACATGGCAACTGATAGAAAGACATTACTAATAACATTTTATGCCATTCGGCACTTCACGAGAGATATTATCAGTATCATGCTGGCTGTCTTAATTTCCCAGGAAATTTTATGATGCCGTTTTTTAAAGATACCATCAGTATTGGGACTCTTCGTTGGTTGTTGAAGATACAGATGGACAGCGTATGGGAATGTCCCGAGTGTAGTGATATCTTGTGGCAACTCAAATAAATAGCTAATATATTCCAACACACTTACAAATGCACTGCTGTGGAATGTGAGAGACAGGCCTGGCTAATGATAAATTCGTTATAAGTGAGGTCGAGTTGGTCATATGTCGTAGTACATACACCCTGTTCCTACAGCGAAGCTCTGTCGTTGTTAGGAGGTGACAGGTTCGAATCCCAGTATGGTAACAAGGGCTTTCAATTATTACACTGTCTAGCGTGTCCGCTGATTTCTACTTCTTTCCTCTATTTCTATGTGGGTAAATCAAAACTTATGAATTTGTTTATGTGCTACTGCAGTGGTTCTCAACCTTTTTTGGCCCGTTCCCCCCTTCACCATATTTTCAGATTTTCAGAACGTCACCCCCCCCCCCCCCCTCTTCCTATAATAAATTTGGCCCGTGCCCCCTTTCACCGTATTTTCAGAACGTCATTCCCCCCTTTCATATTTCCTATCTAAAAATCCCCCACCCCTACACAGTATACGTAAAAATGGAAGGTAAATTTAATAGCATATACTAAAACAAGTCTAGGCATCCACATAAAACATGATTTGTGGGTCTACATCTATATCTATAAAACAGAGTGTATGTTTGTTTGTGGGTGTGTGGGTATTGGATGCGTTCGATAACGGTACATCCGAATGAGATGAAATTTTCTACACGTCTTCCTTTCACTCCTGTGCAACCGACTATAATAATTTCTTAATGTAAAATCTTCTACTTATTTAATAACATTTACTTTTCCATTTTCATTATATAATGTCTATATAGCAGGGGGACTTCACTCTAGAAAAGTTATTTCAAGGGGCATAACTTTTAATAACATTTCTATATACTTTATAGTATATTGTTGGACTTACTTGCACTATTGTTAAACTCTTTGTCTATAGTTATTTTCAGGCATATGAGTTATAATAAATGATGATATAATCTTTACGGCATTTTCAAAGTTTTCATAAAAATAATGCATAATGCATAAAATTGTAACCCATCTTTTTCTACAGTTTTCATTGAATGGTGTGTGGAAGGACATTCTTTAAAGTTACTGTGCGCCAAGAGCTGGGCGAAACCACGCCGGTCAGATAGATAGACAGATAGTCGGGAACGGAAGATTATTTGACTACTTATATGAATTAAATGACATGCTCCCCACCAGGGACTGGGTGAAGCCGGGCCGGGTCAGACAGACAGATAGACAGACAGACAGTCGGGAACGGGAGAGCTTATATGACTACGTATATGAATTAAATTAGATACTCCCCACCGGGGACTGGTTGAAGCCGGGCCCGGTCAGACAGACAGACAGACAGATAGACAGACAGACAGATAGTCGGGAACGGGAGAGCTTATATGACTACTTATATGAATTAAATGAGATGCTCCCCACCAGGGACTGGGTGAAGCCGGGCCGGGTCAGCCAGACAGACAGACAAACAAGCAGACAGACTGATAGATAGATAGATCCCCTCCAGGGCCTGGGCGAAGCCGGGCCGGGTCAGCTAGTACTTTATAAAATGAATTTTAGAAGGATGAGACGTACATAACTGTAAAGTATGAAGGGAAAAACAAAATCAAGTAATCGGTTCTTGTATTAACGCGATCTTGAAATGGTCTTAATTCCCCCCCCCCCCTGGAAACCCTAAAATTCCCCCCTGGGGGGGGGGGGGAATTCCCCCACTGGTTGAGAACCACTGTGCTACTGTATTCTAAGTAAAGAAACTGAATCATATTCTAAAGTAATAAGATATCAGCTACAGTATATGTTGTAAAGTAATAACTGATTAGCTACAGTATATGTCGTAAAGTAATAACAGATCAGCTACAGTATATGTTGCAAATTAATAACTGATTAGCTACAGTATATGATGTAAAGTAATAACATATTTTTTTCCGCATGTCCTTTAAAGGACATTGCAGTCAACACCAGCATTTTTCAGCTGCTGAATATGTCTTGGCAAGTTTACGTTCAATAGTTTGCCATTACTTTCTGAACGACCGGCTCCCATACCAACACGTTAAAACCCAGCACGACAAGGTCTGCTACCAGATCGGTTGCACCTGTGGGTGTTGTGTTAAGCCATTTTTGCCATTTATTGTCAATAAAGAGGAGAAAAGTAGGTCAAAGAACGATCAAACGTGTCTGAAGACACCATAACAAGTCTGTTTATGTCCGACTGTGTAACCAGACAGACTGGAAACATGCCAGCAGAGTTGGCAATGGTTAGCTTCAATAGCCTACCAAACGCTAACAATGCGATACACCCTACTGATAAAAGCATGTGTACGCATTATTTGCTGTTAACACATTTTAAGGACCTTCATTTCAGACATACACTTTCCTCTGACGCTGGATGGACCGAAACTGTGGAATGGAGGAATATCAGCAGCAGAGTTCTCCACCGACACCTTAGTCGGAGATTGGTGGAGAGACATGGACGCCTACGCCAGCTGACAGTACATACGATGATGAATATCTAAGTGTACAATTCTATCATGTGTACCGTGACTGGTGAACATAATATCTAAGTGTACAATTCTATCATGCGTACCGTGACTGGTGAACATAAAAGTACACTGAAAGGCTGTTAACCTCTGTGCTATGCTTTCTTATAATCGGTCTTCGAATGGGTTTGTCGTTCGTTCTCGGTCCAGTGACCGGTTTGTATAGCCCCTACACGTTCAGTCTATTATTAACGTCTTTCATAATATCTCCATCTCTGCTCGGCCATTTATGTTAGTTAGATCCGATCCCGTGTGTAGAATAAGTGTTCAGGCCCTGTTCAACTGTCAGCGTGCTATAACTGTGGCACTTATAGAGTAGTTTCATGGCCTAAAGGGTTACGGTCGCAGTTCGTAATCCCGAATACCGAGTTCAAATCACAGCTGCGGGCGATATGGCAGCAGACCAGCCTTGCGTTGGGTTTTCCTTTATCAAATGGTATGGGTGCCGGTCCTTCAGAAAGCCATGGCAAACTACTGCAATGTAAACTTGCCAAAAGATCACATAAAGGCCAAAACAATACTGGAGTTGACTGCTACGTCCTGTAAAGGATACGCAAATAACTTTTTTATGGAGTTGTTATGAAGAAAGTATGATGAGAAAGGTGACAGGCGTGCTTCGGGCAGTGCCTGGCTTGAATTTTACAATCAAAAATAGAGAGCATTTGTTGGATTCCCCCTTCCCCCTTTCCCAGGAAATGCTAGTGGTCTGGGAAACGAGCAGACGGACAGATTGGCTGGGTCTACACCCCTTAGTGGGATATTGGTGTGTGAGAAGGTAGATATGGTCGGGGCTCTTTAGAATTGCAATGTACAGTGCAGAAGAACGGATAGATCATCACGGCTGCAGCAGGGAGGGAACAGAGGATCTATCCGACGCTCAAAACTCTGAGGAAAGGCCAGACGGACATCTAATTATACTGCTACCGGTACCATAAGTACTGGGATTCTTCGCTGGCTGTTGCAGATGAGGACGGAGCACGTATGGGAATGTCCTGAGTGCTGTGATGTCGGTTTTTGACTCAAGTCAATCGGGAAATAAAGAGTGCATCGCAACTTAGTGACAAGTGATACAAGCTTAGTGGAAGTCATACAAGCTTAGAGACAGGTCATATAACTCAGATAGTAGACGCAAATAGGACTGACAACACATAACAACAGACCAGCGATACTCCGACATCAACTCACATTCTATTCATACTTGACACTACCAACCAACGCCCTGCATCACGAGTCACGTGCGACATTGTGTTAGCATTCAGAGCACGCGAGTGTGTCATTGCAAACTTGAATGAGCGTTGGAAAGTTCCAGCAGTTAACAGCAGTGTAGATTGTCGAGAGAGTAGGCAGCAGGGAGAAAGAGTGGCTTCTCGTCAGTTGTGCACAAACCAAAGTAATAAGCCGATATACTGAGCTTTACCGAGTAGGGGCGGAGTGAGAGTACAAGTGTGATACAGGCTGCCACGATTGGACCGAATTTACGTTATTGAGGGTCATCAGGTGAACTGCCCATGATGGAGAGGTGTATAAGTAAGACTGTCTATTGTGACTAAAGTATCTTAGCCTGTTGCGGGAGCATTTAGGATGTACATCCTCTGGGAATGAATGTTATACCAATTGTTGGTTTTGATCCTTTTGTCTGAGCATCTGCCAGACTCTTGTGTCCGAGCCATTGTTTCAAGTAATGACTGTCAGCATTATTATCCTTAAGCCACCACTCCCACACTAGCATCTTGGCAGTGGTTTGAAAAGAGCAGCAACAGAAGACATGGCTCTTGGTGGACCTGCACGAAAATTGACACTGGCTATTGCATGATGAGGTATATAACGATAGCGCAATGTCGTAACATTCATTAGTTGGTCTTCTGATGTTCTTGTGGTACCGGCCAGTCTTTCTTAGCTTTCATTGCCGACGATGCCTTAGTAGATGTGCGTCCCTACAGGCAGACAGTGAGAGGACTGACTGCGATGAGTGGCTCATATACCCGGGGTAGAATTTACATCATCTGCATGGTTTCTTATAGAAATAATGGAAGACAATAGGGAAACAAAACTCGCTTACACTCAGGAAATAAATGACCGCAGACCCCGAGGTAGACCAAGAAGACGGGGGAGAGATGTTGTTGTTTGTCCATCAAGAATGATGATGATGACCATTCATTTCATCCAGTGGGGTTAAAGGTATATGCACCCTTGCGTAATGATGCACGCCATGAATTTTCGGTCTCTGGCTGCAAGCCTCCCAGGTGTCATGATGAATTCCAAAAGCATTCAGTGAGATTTTCAGTGTCTTTAAAGCGTTTCCTCTGGCCACCTTGGGAGCGTTTACCACAACGCAGTTCGCTGTAAAAAATTCGTTTAGGGAGCCTGTGATCTGTGGTGATCAGCGGAGAGATAATATACATACAGACCTACAAGCACTTGGAATCAATGACTGGCAAGGGAAGGTCAACCAGAGAGACGAATGGAGACGGATTGTATCTGCAGCAAAGGACCTCAATGGCTCGGAACGTTGAAGAAGAAGACGATGTGTGTGTGTGTGTGTGGGTGGGTGGGTGGGTGTGTGTGTGTGTGTGTGTGTGTGAAAGTATACAAAAATACATAACGTTTTTAGGGTAGGTCTATCCCGTTTCAAGCTTAACTAGATGGGATAACGAAGACTTTGTCACACAATCCACCCACCCATCCATCCATGAACCAGTAACCCATCGACCCATCCATTCATGTGTGTATGTGTGTGTGTATGTTTGTGTGCGCATGTGTGCGATGTGCGTATGTGCGTGTGGCGTAAGTGTGTGTGTATAAGTGTATATGTTGATGTATGTGTGTGTGTATGTTTGTGTGTGTATGTGCATGCAGGCAGTGTAAGCGAGGGAGTGTGTATGTGTATGTTATTGAGTGTGTGCATAACTGTGAGAGTTTATGTAAATGATGTAAGTATGTATGTTCGTATGTACGAGTGCGTGTATGTTTATGAATGTGCGTGTATATGTGACAATGTTTTTTTTTTCCTATGTAAATGTAACATTCACAATTGATTAATGAAAGATGAGTGTTTGGAAGGGCCGAATGTAAGACGGGCCTGTGTAGCCAATGTTCTACCCTATGAAAATAAAGCTAAAGATAAAGACAAAGAACCAATCACCCATCCATCCACTCATCCACGAACGAGTCACCCATCCATCTATCCATCCATAAACCATAACCCATCCATCATTCCATCCATCCACGAACCAGTCACCCAACAATCCATCCATAAAGCATCACTCCATCCATCATTCCATCCATCCATGAACCAAACAGCCACACAACAATCCATCCATCCAACCATTCATCCATGAACCAAACACCCACCAACATCCATCCATCCAACCATCCATCCATAAACCAAACACCCACCCAACTATCCATCCATCCAACCATCCATCCATGAACCAACCATCCATCCATCCATCCAACCATCCATCCATGAACCAAACACCCACCCAACAATCCATCCATCCAACCATCCGTCCATGAACCAAACACCCACCCAACAATCCATCCATCAATCCATCCAACCATCCATCCATGAACCAGGCACATATCCACCCATCCATCCATCCAACCATAAATCCATGAACCAAACACCCATCCATCCATCCAGCCGTTTGTCTGTCTAATTATCTAAGGTGTGGCTTAGAGGATAGTTTCATAATTCCCCGTTAGGCTCAGTTCAGCGTTCGAAATCAGCAGAGGGCGATTGGCAAGCAGGCCACTTTGCGTCGATTTTGATGGTATGAGGCGTCGGTTGTTTAGAATGCAATGGCACATTACTGGACTAACATTTGCCAGTAAATCACAAAAGGCAGTACATGATGGGATTGACTGCAACAGCCTGTAAAGGGCATACTACCAAATTAGTAGTATTAGAAGTAAGCTGTCTGAAAACACAAGATTTCACATGCATGGTCAGATTATGTGAAAACCCTTTGTGATGATATTAGGAATAATAATAAGGACCATCAATTTTGAAGACGAAAGTTCAGAATGCTCTTAACCATATGAAAACTGGCAAGACCCCAGGTCCAGATAGCATCTTAACAAAAATTATCAATGCCTTAGAAGAATATGGAATAGACCAAGTCACCAGACTGCTGAACGCAATATACGATACTGGAGATTTACCTCCGGAATTATGTAATTCTATATTTATTCCAATCCCGAAGAAATCAGGAGCTTTGTATTGAGATCGACATCGAACAATTAGTATAACGAGTCACATCACGAAGATATTGCTAAGAACTGTCATGTAAAGAGTTAGGAAGAAGATACAATCCGAAATAGGAGAAGAACAATGTGGGTTTGTAGAAGGCTAGGGTACAGTAAATGCTGTGTATATGCTGAGAACATTAATTGAACGTGCTATAGAAGTAAACAAAGACCTACATCTTTGCTTTATTGACTACATAGAGGCTTTCGATAAAGTGAGACATGTCAACATGATGAAGATGCTTGCAGATCTACACATTATACACATTGATGGAAAAGACCTTAGACTTGTAAATAAAAAACATATATTGGAAGCAACAATCTGCCATAGAGATTGATAATGAAGTAGGTAGAATTCAGCCAATTAAGAGAGGTGTGCAACATGGATGTGTAATGTTTCCAGATCTGTTTCCCTGTACAGTGAAAACATTTTCAGACATGCAAAAGATTTGAAAGGAATCATCAATGCGGGACGTAACATCAATAACATTAGATATACAGATGATACCGTATTGACTGCAGACAATGAGCAGGAATTGCAACAATTCGTAGATGATGTTGTTGCACACAGTTAACTTCTAGGGTTAGAGTTAAATTGTAAGAAGACACAGTTTATGGTCGTCACTAGGAAGAGGGAAATACCACAATGTAATATACAAGTAAATGGGAATATTCTTAAACAAGTGAATCGGTACAATTATCTCGGAACAGTCATAACATCTGATGGGAGATGCCTTGAAGAGATTAGAACATGAATAGTCTTAGGGAAGGTAGCCTTTTGCATGATAGAAAACATAGTGAACAATAAAAAGATGTTGTTTGCAACGGAAAAAAGTGTTGAGGTGCTACATAGAACCTACACTTTTGTATGGATATGAAGCGTGGACAATGAGCAGACAAGCTGAAAAATATCTGATGGCTGTGGAAATGTGGTTTCTGAGGACAATGCAAACAACACCATGGGCAGACAGAAAAACCAATGACCAAGTTATAAAAGAAACAAATGAAAACTGTAAACTGGCTGAGGAATTAGGCACAGACAGTCACAATATTTTGTCACGTTATGAGAAACCATAAATCGGAGAACTTGGTGATAACTGGCAAGATGGAGGGGGAAGAGAACAAAGTGCAGGCAGAGAAGTAAATAGTGGATGCTTAGCCCCGTGGTGTGGTCGAGACAAGAACACTGAGCTGATCCGCGACTCTGGTGATCGCGTGAGATGGCGAAATATGACCGACCACGCTTACCGGCATGGCACGTGATGAATGAATGAATCAGTAGTAGTAGTAGTAGTAGTAGTAGTAGTAGTAGTAGTAGTAGTAGTAGTAGTAGTAGTATTTTTATGGTAGATCTGTTATTGTTTATTATTATTATTGTTATTAGTATAAGTAATAGTAGTAGTATTAATTTTAATATTATTATTAGTAGTAATAGTAGTAGTATTAATTTTATTATTGGTAGTAGTAATAGTAGTAGTAGCAGCAACAGCAGCAGCAGCAGTAGTAGTAGTAGTAGTAGTAGTAGTAGTAGTAGTAGTAGTAGTAGTAGTAGTAGTAGCAGCAGCAGCAGCAGCAGCAGTAGCAGTAGTAGTAGTAGTAGTAGTAGTAGTAGTAGTAGTAGTAGTAGTAGTAGGAACTTTATTATTATTATATTATTATTATTATTACTAATATATTATTATTGATAGTATTATTAATATTATTATTATTGATTGTTTTCTTATTTCATTCATTGGCACCTTGCTGTCTTGACAGACGACAAGTTTTGTTACATTGTGCAGCAAAAGAGCTTAATAACTACAACCCATGGCGGTAGCATGGCTTGGCCCCGTGGCATGGTTGAGACAAAAACACGGAGCTGATCCACGACTCTGGTGATCGAGTGAGATGACAAAACATGACCGCCCACGCTTATCGGCATGGCACATGATGGATGGATGGATGGCGGTAGCGAATGTGACTGATAAGGCCAATTCTCACTGTAAATGTCCGTCTATAGTGGATCAATTTAGTTATTATTATTGATATTATTATTATTATCATTGATAGTTTTATTATTATTCATATTATTATTATTCATATTATTATTATTCATATTATTTTTATTGATAGTTTTATTATTATTCATCATCATCATCAAGTGCCGTGCCGGCTGGCGTAGGCGTTCATGGCTCTCCATAGATCTCGGTCTTTGGTTTTCTGGATCAACTCTGCTGCTGATATTCCTCCATGCCACCGTCTCAATCCATCCAGCATCACTTCTCTTGGTCTACCTCTGCCTCTCTTCCCCTCGATCTTTCCAGTTGTTACGATGTTCTCCAATGCCTCTCTTCTCATCACATGACCGAGGAAAGCTGTTTGTCTCTGTTTTATTGTTGTATATAATGTTCTAGTTTCGTTATTATTATTACTATCATTATTATTGATTTTATTATTATTATTATTATATTTATTATTATTATATTTTATTATTATTATTATTATTATTTCTAGTTTTATTAATATTATTATTATTAATTGTTGCAGTAGCTGTAATATTATTTATTAATATTATCATTACCATGAATATTAGTTGTAGTAGTAGGAGTGTAGCAATAGTGGTGATGGAAGCAGTAGTGTAGTCGCAGCATTAACCAACAAAGTACTAAGCAGTAACATTCACATAATAATAAATAATTTCATTATGATGGCAATCATCATTAAAATATTTCTTTATGTGCAACACACAACATCTTAAATACGTGAAATAAAAGAGCAAACTCACCACAGAACTGCCCAGGAGCTGCTGATCAAGGCATGAATGAAAGAAACTGCGAAATTCTTCCATTTCCAGGCGGATATTTCTAGCTACTGCCGGAGTTATAAAATTAGCTATCCGAGACAAGATGTAGAAAAATAGTCACCGATACACATATAATTATATAACTATTGTTTGGCTCTGTGATCTCTCGCCAAATCTCCGGGTTTTTGTCCCTCACTACAACATCCATCCTTGTAAAATGCGGTCGTGTGTTTCCCAGCCTTGTTATACTAAAAATAGGTCAGTTATATAACTAGGCCGTGCCAGGTCAAAGGTCAACAGCTATGCTTACGCAACGTTGTCTGGAAACCTCGGAATATTTGAATCTGATTCAATCATTCATTGATTCCTTCGTTCATTCAGAGTCTTTCCTCTTCTACCCTGGGATGCAGAAGTACTTAGTGTCGTGTTTAAGGTTTCAAAGACATACGTACTGTAATAAATGCAAGAGCAGGTGTTCTCAGTGAGGCCTTCCGCTCCGACTTTACACAGGCCGGGTACGATTCCGGGTGCGGGGTTTTGCAAAATGAGAAAATGAGGGGATACAATACATTCCTAATTTAACCGTGGAAAGTGGATCGGGTGACTATCGTTGTCGGGTCGCTATCATCATCATCATCATCATCATCATCATCATCATCATCATCATCATCATCATCATCATCATCATCATCATCATCATCAAGAATTTGAGTCGTTAAACTGGTTATGGAGCTTTCGTTCCATGGCTGTCTGCATTGTAATTCCGTGTATTTAAACTCAGAAGCCTCAAACAACATGTTGCACGATTTATTGCCTGACATATTTCACTGCATCTCGCCAGATGCATGCTGCAGAGTGATATACCATATGAGGTGAGTAAATTATGAATACTTGAACTCAGTGGTTCTCAACCGGTGGGGAATTCCCCCCCCCCTCCCCGGGGGGGGGGGGATTTTAGGGTTTCCAGGGGGGGGGGGAATTAAGATTATTTCAAGATCGCATTAATACAAGAACCGATTACTTGATATTGTTTTTCCCTTCAAAGTGTACGGTTCTGTACGTCTCACCCTTCTAAAATTCAATTTATAAATTAAGTAGACCCACAAATTATGTTTTATGTGGATGTCTAGACTTGTTTTAGTATATGCTATTAAATTTAGTTCCCATTATTACGTATACTGTGTAGGGGTGGGGGAGGGATTTTTAGGTAGGAAATACGAAAGGGGAGAATGACATTCTGAAAATATGGTGAAGGGGGGGGGGGGGACGGGCCAAATTTTTAGGTAGGAAATACGAAAAGGGGGGAGGGGGAATGACGTTCTGAAAATATGGTGAAGGGGGGCACGGGCCAAATTTTTAGGTAGGAAATACGAAAAGGGGGGGGGGGGAATGACGTTATGAAAATATGGTGAAGGGGGGCACGGGCCAAAAAAGGTTGAGAACCACTGCTTTAACTAAAACAATTAACACACACAGTGACACGTATTCCTCGAATGTGGAGCTTTTTGTTCTCCCACAGTTGTTTCAGTTTTAACGCGAACTCTTTCTCTTTGCATAAGACCGACATGACTCATTGCTAAGCCTCACTATGTTTGAGCAATCGTTCCAAAGTGGTCAGGCCGTCTGCCTCATGCTTCGACAGTTGTGGGTTCGATTCCAGGCTACGTCTTTCGGTTCACGAGTGCATTTTTCTCGGAGACTCCTGGAGGTCGTAGCTGGAGCTGCAGAGTTCTTGCTTTGTGCGACGCTTTCAGCAGGCCGCCCTGCGGAAAGAGACAGAGCCATATGGGATAAAACCCTGTGCAATGAAGTCGAACTTCTCGACTTTTAAGACTTCTTTAAATCGTTAATTTTTGTGGAATACTGTATAAGACGTTTTTAAAACAAAACAAAAATTATAGTTTAGTTTAGTTTAGTTTAGTTTAGTCGACGGATCAATATCATGATTTCACTACCCAGTTGTTATTATAGTGAGGAGTTAGCTGTTAGACGCTATACACCTTGCTAATGTAGCGAAGCGTGCCAGGCAAGAAATCGTGCAGTACAATGTTTATGGCTTCTGTTTTTCAATTAACTAAGGCAATAATTGTTTTGCATGTTTGAAACGTCGGCCCCCACCACCAACCGGGAAGCGGATGAGTGCATTACTTCAACTGAAATGTACGCACTTAGTATTTCGGCCACAGTACGTAATTAGTCATGTACCCGTCTTTGTTTACGCACTTGTATTTGTTATATGACGGAGGCAGATCTCATTATCCATCTTATGATCATCGTGAACCAATCATTCAGGTGCCGTCTCCACAATGAAGATTGGCTGCAATGGATCTCCAACACTGTCTGTTTCTCGCCCTGACTGTATCAATCAGGTGCGTTTCCACAATGAAGATTGCCTGCAATGTTATCTTCCCACTTGTATCACTGTCTACCTCTTGCTCGCTTGTCTTCAGCCTCACCCTCCAGTATGGTTTTTATAAAAGTGCTATGTCTTTGTAACGTGGCCAACATATTTCACTTGCCTCTTTTTTTATTTCTTTCATCTACTCTGTTAATTCTCAGTTTTTCTAGAACCTCTGTATTTGATTGATTTTGTTTCCATGAAATACGATATATTCTTCTGTATATCCACATCTCCAGGGCATCTATTCGACTTTCTAATTGCTTGTTCAATGTCCAGGCTTCCGCGCCATGCAGTAGTGTTGAATATACGTAACATTTGACAATGCTCATTTTTAATGCGTTGTTAATCTCTTTAGATGTTAACTGGTTCACACCTGGCGAATAATATGTTGCCACATATGACCTCCCATTTGAACAGAGGGACGATTGTCAGCAACTTGCTTGCGACAGGTCTTTCAGGACTCCCCTACTTTTGCACCGCACGAAATAACAACTCGTGTCATT
This sequence comes from Cepaea nemoralis, assembly GCA_014155875.1. Classification (NCBI taxonomy): domain Eukaryota; kingdom Metazoa; phylum Mollusca; class Gastropoda; order Stylommatophora; family Helicidae; genus Cepaea; species Cepaea nemoralis. Next base: position 119,012 of record JACEFZ010002019.1, read on the forward strand.
TGCAAAAGGAATGCAATTTATTTAGAGCTGGTCATTCATAAGCTCTGCGAGTGACATGCTTCATTGACATTAAACAACATGGATGTAATGAAGTGGTGAGAAATGATACTAGTAATCACAATCTAAATCTAAAGCCTAATATTAACGATTGTCTAGAAACTTATAGCATTTGTCAAGAACACGTCTACTCTCTAATCGTCTCCAGTCTGGTCTGCCCACACGCTACACATTGCGTGGTCAAGCACGGACGCTGTATCCTCCGTGCATTAGCGAGTCTTGCGTGCATAGCATCCCAGCACGCTGGCTCGTGAACTTGAGTAACCGGGTACTCCACGGTTACTCGTAAGGCCAAGCTTCCCAATGGCTTGGGGAAGCCCTCGCTCAACTGTCCTTAGTGCTCCCTTGGTTGACACAAATGTGTCCCCATTGTGAAGCTATTTATAGCGCTGGTGTCTCTCCTGTCTGGTGTCTCCCTACTAGACTTGTCTTAACTCTTATTAACTCTCTAAATACTTATTGGAGATTCTGACAGGCTCCCCTCCCCTCTGTGAAGTGTTACAACCCTATAACTCATGTTTGTAACACGTATGGTCACACAGAAAAATTGGCTGTCCAATTTTGTCAAAGATCCAATAAGTTATAAATCTCTCGTTTGGGGATAGAACAACTCTCTTTTCCCCTTACTCACACTGTTCTATTTCTTCACTCAGCTAATTGAGTAGCCCTTGTATCAGTATAGTTTGTTCTTTAGATATCTTTGGGAATTGTTTTGAACCGGATCCGTTGTCTTATGACTTATGTCCTGACTTCCGTCGTATGACCCTCTGTCTTCTGACTTCCGTCTATTGACTTATGTCTTGACCTGTCCTCATATTGCCCGAACTGACAACCCAAATACAAGTTGACTCTGTTATGAGTGCAACACATGAGCATAAAATGTTCATGTTCCCATTAATATCACCTCCAACTCGTATACATATAGTTCTACTCTTCACCTTCTCGCTTCCGCTCGTGAAAAGATATTTTCAATGTTACATTAAGGTTTTTTTTAGAAGTTATTGTGTCCCCTGAATTTAAGTTGCTGTTCTTTGAAACAAATGGTGTGTGCAACTTTTATGTGTTTGTTTTCCTGTTGTTTGCGTGTTTTCTAATAAACTACAGTGTACTTAACTTGCTAACCTGTGTATGCGTTACTGTATTAAATGTGTGTATTACTTTGAGCGCCGTAAATCGGTTTATTGTGGTTACAAATGTTTGTTATTCTTATTTATGACCACAACTCCGCTTCAAGATGCTCAAAGTATATTCCCTATCTCATCTACTAAAGTATGGCAGCAACACACATAAAAACTTGACAACACATTGGTTTATTATTTTCGTCTATAATTCTCTGTTATAATTCTGTTACAATTGTATAATTATATGTTATAATTCTGTTAAAATTCTCACAATTCTCTGTTAGAATTCTCTAATATAATTCTCTATTATAATTCTTTATTATAATTCTCTATAATACTTCTCTGTTATAATTCTCATAATGATCTGTTATAATTCTCTGTTACAAGCGGAAGAATATCAACCGAACTATTGGTTTTCGTATACCACATCTCTGTAGAGCCTTTTCCGTTCTCACCTGCTACAGAATTGTCTTCCAGTAGCGATCGTAACGGTAATCTTGTCCCGTGTTCTATGGGCGAAGGATTGGCAATGGAATTAGGGAAACTGCAATAAAGTTTAACATATACAATGAATGGATCACCACAAAACATGAAGTACAATCGGTAAGCGTTACAAGAATACCATTATAAGCAACAAAATGGACCTTGCGGCCAAAGTCTTCGCCAGCCATCACCAAAGGTGCGCGTTGTGAGGCCGGGATTTTGTTAAAGCTTGACCCGCGCACTCAGATCGACGCAGCCTAAATTATGTACCAGAAAACGTTATGGAAAGTAAAGCTAACCGCTGTGATGTTGGTCCCATCGTCCAGGTGAAGGGCTGGTGTATAACGGTTTAACCTCTATATGACCAGGTGTGAAGGAATGGGACCAGAGGGAAGCAGAGGAAGAGGCCGACCACGTAAACGATACATGAAGCCCATAAGCGGGCACTCTCATGATGTTTATACTTCACCTCGACACCGCAAGGTACAAGAGGAGCATGATGAGATGAGATGAGATGAGATGATTGAAGGAACGGTCTATAGCACACGGAACAGGCACGTTTAACCTTTATATGACCAGGTGTGAAAAAAAAGTTTCCTTTATGTTTTTATCGTTCGTTCGCTTTTAACTCGAGGGTAGTCCAGGCTGGACTTGTTTTCTTGCGTATGGACTAGCTTTCACTATTACCAGTCTTCCTCGCCGTCAGGCGAATCCACTATGATTGCAGAGGTATTTGCATCACCAAGTCAAGGACGAGAAGTCTACAGTTTAGTCCAACTCACCGATTTAGGAGTTGAACCCGCCACCTCGCCATCTGCTCATCGGAAGTTTAAGAGCGAGGGCTCTTGTCCATTCGGGGATCAATCAATCAATCATGTGCCATGCCGGAAAGCGTGGGCGGTCATGACTCGCCATTTCACTCGATCACCAGTGTCGTGGATCAGCTCAGTGTTCCTGTCTCGTCCATGCCATGTGGCCAAGCCATCCAGGTATTTTCCTCTCGGTCTTCCTCTTGGTCTGTTCCCCTCGATCTTGCCAGTTGTCACTAAGTTCTCCAATCCATTTCTTCTCATAACATGTCCAAAAAATTGTGACTGTCTACGTCTAATTTCTCTGATCAGTTTACGATGTTCATTTGTCTCCTGTAGTACTTGGTCATTGGTTTTTCTGTCTGTCCATGGTATTCTTTGCATTTTCCTCAGAAACCACATTTCTGCAGCCATCAGATGCTTTTCAGCTTGACTGCTCATTGTCCAAGTTTCACATCCATACAAAAGAACAGGCTCTATGTATCCCCTCAACACTCTTTTTCTCGTTTCAATTGACATCTTCTTATTGGTCAGAATGTTTTTCATCTTGCTAAAGGCTACTTTCGCCATGGCGATTCTTGTTCTAATCTCTTCAAGGCATCTCCCATCAGATGTTATAACTGTTCCAAGATAATTGTACCGATTCACTTGTTGAAGAATATTTCCATTTACTTGTATATTACATTGTGGCACTTCTTCCTTCCTACTGACGACCATAACCTGAGTCTTTTTACAATTTAATTCTAACCCCAGTTGCTCACTGTGTACAACAACCGCAGCTACTAATTGTTGCAGGTCCTGCTCATTGTCTGCAATTAATACTGTATCATCTGCATATCTAATGTTATTGATGTTTCGTCCTCCAATGCTGATTCCATTTATATCCTCTACATTTCTGAAAATATTTTCACTGTACAGGGAAAAAAGATCTGGAGACATCACACATCCCTGCTTAACACCTCTCTTAATTGGCTGATACTGTCCCACTTCATTATCAATCCTTATTGCAGCTTGTTGTTTCCAATATATGTTTTTTATAAGTCTAATGTCTTTCCCATCAATTTGTAGATCTGCAAGCATATCCACCATGCTGACATGTCTAACGCTATCAAAAGCCTTTGTATAGTCAATAAAGCAAAGATGTATATCCTTGTTTACTTCTATAGCACGTTCAATAACTGTTCGCAGCATATACACAGCATTTACTGTACCCTTTCCTTCTACAAACCCGCATTGTTCTTCCCCTATTTCAGGTTGTATCTTCTTCCTCATTCTTTGCATGATAATTCTTAGCAAAATCTTTGTGATGTGACTCATTATACTAATTGTTCTATGTTGATCACATTCCAAGGTTCCTGATTTCTTTGGGATTGCAATAAATATAGAGTTACATAATTCAGGAGGTATATCTCCAGTATCATATAATGTGTTCAGCAGTCTGGTGACTTGATCTAGTCCAAATTCTTCTAAAGCTTTAATCATTTCTGTTGTGATGTTATCTGCACCGGGGGCCTTGCCAGCTTTCATATGCTTAAGAACATTTCGAACCTCCATCTCCAAAATTGGCGGTCCTTCATTATTAAATCTAATATCATACTGTTCGTCTCTGTTATCATCATAAAGGTGTTTCACATAATCTGTCCATACCTGTAGAATCTGGTCTTTTTCTATTATGATTTTGCCATCTTCAGTTTTTAGACACCCGGTTGATGTACTTGTTCTTTTATTAGTAAGTTCCTGAATTCTTTTGTGCACTAATTTGGTATTTTGAGTGTTGTGTTGGCTTTCAATTTCTAAGCACTTTTCCTCAAGCCATGCTTCGTTTGCCTCCTTACATAATGTTCTGACTTGTCTGTGAATTTCTTCATATTTGACAGAATTATTTTTGCTGAGTCTTCTTGTTTCCATGAGGTGTAAAATTTCTTCAGTCATCCATTTCTTACGACCCACTTTCTTATTCGGGGATATTGACCTCCATTCCTTTAAGTTTAGCTTGAGCATATGGATGGACTGGCTGTGATTAGGGGTGGTAGGTTGATCGTGTGACATCACCGCAGATGTTCGCTGAAGAACGGAACGAGATGGGACAGAAATCAAGGGAATGTATCGCTATATTAACAATTGTGTTGCTGTTTCCTCAGAGTTTTGCCCCTTTATATGATTGTTCTATCCAATATGTTAGTAATGTTCTGTATTGTTTGTCCATCAATGCCGAGAAGATCCACATTTTATGTCATCTGGCAGTCCTAGACTGTGGACGGAGGTGGCCGATTAGACCAATGAGAGCCAGGAATGATTAATTATCGATGAATGCAGAGGATTTATGACTGTTGATCATACAACGATAACTAAATGTTTTGTTTTCATACGGCACGCTTCTGTCTAGACTTCTCAATTCACACTCGCTGCATATTCTCCTTACAGTGAAGATTTCAAAAGCAGTCTTCTATTGTGTACTATGAACATAAATGTGTACCTATAACTTCACCATCACTATCATGTGCCATGTCAATAGCGTGGGCGTCATGTTATGCCATCTCGCACGATCACCAGAGTCGTGGATTATCTCGTTTTCTTGTCTTCTATGTGGTTAAACCTTTCAATTATTTACTTATCTGCCTTCCCTTTATTCTCTTTCCCTAAATATTGCCAGTTGTCACCAAGTTCTCTAATTTATTTCTTCTCATAACGTTACCAAAAATTGTGACTGAAGGTTGGCTATTAAAGACGATAAAACAAAGAAAATTGAAATATTTTGGTCACTTGAAACGTCACGACAGTTTGGAGAGAACAGTAATGGAGGGGCATATGCCTGGGAAGAGAGGAAGAGGAAGGTCAAAGAGAAGATGGGTGCAGGATGTGGCGGATGATCTCCAGATGGGTGTATCAGACGCGGGACATCTTGCTTATGATCGAGAAGTTTTCCGGAAGGTTATTATGGGAGCCAGGTTCTGCAAAGGACATGATACTGAATGAATGAATGAGTACACGGTTCTTCTTTTCTTCTTGTAGGACGTGCTCATTTGTTTTTCTGTCTGTCTATGGTATTCTTTGCAATTTTCGCAGAAACCACATTTCCACAGCCATAAATGATTTTCAGCTTGTCTGCTCACTGTCCACACTTCACATCCATACAAAAGTACAGACTCTATGTAGCACCTCAACATTCTATGTTCTTGTTGCAACTGACATCTTTTTATTATCTATAACTTCAATTTCTAAATTATTTCTGTTGAATTTCTGGTTCGTTCAGAAACGAACAGTTTTATCCGTTCAGAGCAAAGCTCTGGCATTTACAGACAGGTGTATTAGGTCACAAACGTCCAGATGGGGGTGACAGCTGAATCTTATTCTACTTCCTTTCCTGCAGAAATAGGTTGTCCTCATTCAACGAGAATTTATTTTACGAGACTTCATTTTATGACCACCGCGTTCTGACGAGTTTACATTGTGCGCGTCAGTTGAGGACTATACTATAACAATGGACAGGAAATAACCTTGTTGATTTCAGCTTGTCTGCTCACTGTCCACACTTCACATCCATACAAAAGTACAGACTCTATGTAGCACCTCAACATTCTATGTTCTTGTTGCAACTGACATCTTTTTATTATCTATAACTTCAATTTCTAAATTATTTCTGTTGAATTTCTGGTTCGTTCAGAAACGAACAGTTTTATCCGTTCAGAGCAAAGCTCTGGCATTTACAGACAGGTGTATTAGGTCACAAACGTCCAGATGGGGGTGACAGCTGAATTCTTATTCTACTTCCTTTCCTGCAGAAATATGTTGTCCTCATTCAACGAGAATTTATTTTACGAGACTTCATTTTATGACACCCCGTCTGACGAGTTTACATTGTGCGCGTCAGTGTGAGGACTATACTATAACAATGGACGAGGAAATAACCTTGTTTTAAATAGAAATTAAACTGGAACATTGCTGTCTCGACAGATAATAGTTTTACACTGTTCTTCGAAAAAGGCTTAATAACTCCAACCCAGGGATGGAGATGCACCTCTCCATAACATAAAGCCTAGGCTAAACTGTAGAGACCATATGTTGCAATGCAGCAAGATCCCTCTCTCGGCCTGTCTAGTGTACTCGAGAGGAAAGGTGACCCCAATACATCTGGAACAAGACCAGCTGCAGAAGCTTCCGGGTCAACATATTAATACTCTAACTGTCCACCTTCCATCCTAGACCATATTTAATTTTTAGGTTGCATTTCCTCGCACTAGAATAAGCCTTGTAACCCCCCCCCCCCCCCCCCCCCAAAAAAAAAAAAATTACGCTCCCCCGCTCGAAGCCGTTGGCACAATGTTGGGTGTCAGGTTTAGAAGAAGAAGAAGAAGAAGAAGAAGAAGAAGAAGAAGAAGAAGAAGAAGAAGAAGAAGAAGAAGAAGAAGAAGAAGAAGAAGAAGAAGAAGAAGAAGAAGAAGAAGAAGAAGAAGAAGAAGAAGAAGAAGAAGAAGAAGAAGAAGAAGAAGACAGATGAAGGAAGGAGGTGGAATTGGATGAGAAGGAGGAAGAGGGGAAGGAGTAGATGTCCTATCCCACCAAGAATCTGTGCCACCCGTGTGTTGCCAGGACCCTTGAGGTAAGCCAAAAACAGTAACACTGTAACCTACCACGCATGCCGTAAGATGCCACTAAGCCAGACTGGCGGTCGACTGGCTACTGTGACGTGTCTATCACGATCAAGTTTCTGTACAACTCTAACAGAACATACGGGCTCCGATAACCAACACAAGAGGTCTTCAACTAAGACTGTTCAACTGTCATGCTCAACGCAGCAGTTATGAACAACCCAATATTCAGACTTCACAAGAAGTTATTGAAAGGGAGAGATTATTCACAACCGTCTGTGAATAATACTGAGCGTTATTCACAAACGTGGCGGGTCAAGTGACGTTTACTTCCGCCGCCGATTGGCTTCAGAAAACTATTATTCTCTCTTCTTGTCTGTCTTTTTTTTTTTTTTTTTTGATCAGTTCTTTTTCTTCAAGCCTCACAAAGACGATATTTTGCCGACAAGGACACACACTGCGTACAGTGATATTTTATTTGGCAAATAAAATTCACGTTAAACAAAGACATCTATTGGATCCATCGATTCCGACACTCGATCACTCCAACGCTGCCCGGGGGATGCGCACCTCCGCAGTCTCGCAGATCCATAGAGTACACTTTATTCACAAGCTTCCTGTGTCTCAGTTCTATATTTTATTTCGTAATGTTTTATATTTTTTTTGGTACATTACCTAATGAATTTCTGCCAGTCTCTCTGGCCCGGAGTTTAACGTCTTTCTCCGTAATCCCGTATATTCTCGTGAGTAACATAACGTGCGCGAGAATCCGTAGTGGTTCTCGCCGCGTTGGTAACTTACGGGGTACGTGAGCCGGTCGCTTAGAAAGCAATGGCACATTACTGAGCGTAATCTTGCCTTGTACATCAACAGCAGCTGTAAAATGCTGGTGTTGATTACAACGTCCTGTAAGGGATATGAAAAGAAGAAAAAAAAAAAAAAAAAAAACTATGAATTTCTGAAATATTAAAAACAAAAACAAACAAACAAACAAACAAATTGCCTTCCCGGCGGGTTATCAATTCCCGGTGTCCCACGTGACCGGAGATACTTACCACTATACTACCGAGGACACAATAATAGTTCCACAAAAATTAATAATGTAGTAATACGTACGTCACGTCACCAGCCGCGTTTGAAAATAACGCTCAGTATTATTCACAAACGTCATTGAAACGTATTCGATAACCTCATATCACGGACGTATAATAACAGATCATGGCAGAAGCGATACAGAAATAAAAAAAGAACATAGGAATGACAAAAAATATTGTCAACGTCTTGACATCAGTTTTAACTGATTCTATGCCACACAAAACGTAGGTTTGGACCAAACATGGTACACAATTACATGAACAAGTATTACAAGGTCTGTTCTCTGAGCACTGCCATTGCGGAAGATAACACGAAACAAAACAAATCAGACGTTGACCCTAGTATGGCGATATATCGTTGTCAGAATCTCCAATAAGTATTTAGAGAGTTAATAAGAGTTAAGACAAGTCTAGTAGGGAGACACCAGACAGGAGAGACACCAGCGCTATAAATAGCTTCACAAGGGGACACATTTGTGTCAACCAAGGGAGCACTAAGGACAGTTGAGCGAGGGCTTCCCCAAGCCATTGGGAAGCTTGGCCTTACGAGTAACCGTGGAGTACCCGGTTACTCAAGTTCACGAGCCAGCGTGCTGGGCTGCTATGCACGCAAGACTCGCTAATGCACGGAGGATACAGCGTCCGTGCTTGACCACGCAATGTGTAGCGTGTGGGCAGACCAGACTGGAGACGATTAGAGAGTAGACGTGTTCTTGACAAATGCTATAAGTTTCTAGACAATCGTTAATATTAGGCTTTAGATTTAGATTGTGATTACTAGTATCATTTCTCACCACTTCATTACATCCATGTTGTTTAATGTCAATGAAGCATGCCGCTCACAGAGCTTATGAATGACCAGCTCTAAATAAATTGCATTCCTTTTGCAAATGACACGAGTTGTTATTTCGTGCGGTGCAAAAGTAGGGGAGTCCTGAAAGACCTGTCGCAAGCAAGTTGCTGACAGGCAGGACCCCAATTGGTGTCAGAAGTCCCTGAACCAACGTCAACAGGCTATTGGGATCAGAAAGTTTCTGAACCATCTTCAACAAGCACCATTCGACATCATTTCTGTGTTAAAATATTTGAAAGTAATGTAAATTTGTTTGCATATAATGGCAGAAATAATTTTCTTTTGTGAATAATTACGATCATACCATTTGTGGAGCTTGAACCACAATGAAGCAAAATTAAGTTACAAATTGTGAGATTCGACGAAAAATTAAAGAAGTGTGTTATTCTACGGAAAGAAATGAAAATGTACACAATCATCAGTTTATATTGTCAAGCAAACCATCGTGTACATTTCATTTTGTGTGATACAGCCATCAATGTCACCATTCATCATATTCAGTAAATAGTCATGCAAAATAAGTTTATTTTGTACAAAGTACATAGATTAGCTACTGAACGGAAGCCTTAGAACGAAGTTATACCAAGCTAGTCAGAAAGTGAAGACAAGACGACATCGACTGTCATACGACGAATCATCTTACGAATCATGACAATCATTCAGACTATCATATCATTCATTCATTAACACCATTTATCATTATCTATCACATTTTTTCATTCATCAGCCGCATGAAAGATAAACATGTATTTACAACATATGCATGTGTCTAAATTATTGATGCTCTACTAAACAGAAGCATCCATTGTGTTCTCAAGTCAATCATTTTGTGAGTGTGGAAGACAGCGGTGGAACATCCCAAGAACCGTATTTTCCAAAGAAATAGATGAATATTTTTTCAGAATATTTTGGTATGCTCTAAATTAATCATGCATCTTCCTTTTCAGTAAAGATGTAAATTACTAACACATAATTACAAACCATTGTGTAAAAATTACTGTGATATCTTTTTGAACTAACATAAAGCCACAAAATGGCGTCACTAAGTGAGTGTATCCAGGCAGGCAAGGAAATGGGCCACACTGGAGAGAAATTAGAGAAGTGGGCGGATCAAAAATATAATGAAGAAATAGCTCGAATGGAAAAGAAGGCTGCTCTAGAGAGAGACGAAAGAGCATTAGAAAGGCAGCATCAAAAAGAAATGAAAGAAGTCGAGGAAGCTACCAAAAAAAAAGCAGATACAAGTAGAGTCAGAAACTAAATTAAAGATGAAGGGAATGGAGGTAGATTCAAACATACAAATAGCCTCTAGCAAACAAAAGAAGAACAGAATAAGTTTAGTAAGTATAAAGGCCTTATCAAACCATATAGCGTAGGGGATTCAATTAGCGCATGGACTGAGAATATAGAATTCCAACTAAAGACTCAGAAAATACCTTTGGATGACTGGGCAATGATCTACATGAGAAACCTCAGTGGGGAGCCGTTAAAAGTAATAGAATCTATACCTACAGAGCTAAGGAACAATTATCAGTACATTCACGATAGGATCATGCAACACTTTCTTTTAGACGCCACTGGGTACCAAATTCAGTTCTCCCAAATTAAGCCAAAAGCAACTGAAACCTTCTTAGATTACATCTCTAACGTGCAAAGCACATTTAAAAAATGGACTAGGGCGGCGAAAGTGGGTAACAACTATGAAATATTAGAAGATCTTATGGTAATGGACAAAGTGATATCTACCGTTCCTACCCCTTTTGCGAAGTTTCTCCAACAATCAGATATTGAATCCATTCAGCAATTAGAAAAACGGGGGTCGGCATATTTTTTGTCTAATCGGGACATATTTAAATCTACAACACATGATACAGAAATCACTGCTTTTGCAAACAAGGTACCTGATAGATCTTATAATCAGAAAGATTATCGTAAGAAAGACAAATCATACCAGAAGCCACCTCGATGTGGATATTGTAGTTTGTTTCATCCTAGCGACTCTATGTGTGATAAAAACCCAGCATATCCCTCACACTTAGAAGCAGTGTTAAAGAAGCAAGAAAGCAGAAGAAGATCATTTAAACGTGCTGTTAAATGTTACTTGTGTTCCAGCTATGGCCACTATAGTAGTAAGTGTCTTGGTAGGCAACGAATGAAGGCAAATAATGCTGCACTCATCGATACGTCATCAGACGATGAGAGTGACATTGATTCGGAACTTGTAAATGTGTTACCAACGAGTGAATGTGAGAGTGTGGCAGTAGTAACAGACATATTAGACTTTAAGAAATGTGACATATGTCACCAGTTTCATGCGGATGGTAAATTGAAATGTGGGCACGTAATAACATGTTCCAATGAAGAGGCTAACGCAGCTAGTGCCTCCAGAGGTAAACTGAAGTTCTACGATGCACTGGTCAACGATCAACCATGCCAATGTTTAATTGATAGCGGGAGCACTCTACTTGGTTTAAGGAAAGAACTCGTTAGACCAGAAGATTACACGGGTGAATTTGTCAAATGCCGTACTTTCTCTGGAACCATTGAGAAATACCCACTGGCAAAAGCGCATATCAATACCCCGTTCCTTACCGGCACATTTACTTGCGCAATCCTGCAAGATCCATGCACGGATCTCATTTTAGGATGCCTAGATTCATTGAAACAATGTACAGACGACAACATAAGAGCCTGGAAACATACAAACATGGCTAATGCTGTAACAAGGTCAGATACACAAACACACTATACTGACTTACAAAATGAAATGCTACAGCTATTAACACCCAGCGGTGCCGATACCAACACCACTCGACAGAAATTTATCGAGGCACAAAGCACCGACCACACTATCGCACCTTATTTTAAATTGTTAGGTGAGCGAGCGAAAGTGACTAAAAATGCATCTTGGTATTTTAGAAAACATAACGGAATTCTCATGTGTTATTACACAAATAATAACCATGAAATTCAGCAGACGGTGTTACCTGTAACATACCGACAAAATGTGCTAAAGATCGCACATGAGTCACCGTTTGCTGGACATTTGGCCTATGACAAAACGAGAGCCAGAATTTTGTCACACTTCTACTGGGCTAAATTCTGTACTGACATAAAATTGTTCTGTCGTTCATGTACTATTTGTCAACATCTTGTACGAAAGGGAAAGCATGTGACGGCCGAAGTTCAACGGTCATTATTAGCATCTAGACCATATGAGAGTGTAGCGGTCGATATTGCTGGACCCCTAAATCAGGTGTCGAGCAAAGGAAACCACGACTATGCAAATAAGGGTGCTAAAACTATACACCTTGAACCAAATCAGAAGGTTTTGCTTCTACTACCTGATAAACGTAATTTGTTACTAACATCTTAGCAAGGGCCATTCAACGTTGAACGTAAAATATCAGATGTCGATTATGAAATATCGATAAAAGGAAAATTAAAGATATTTCATATTAACATGCTGAAACCATACTTCTCACGACAAGAACTACAGACAGACGAACAAGATGCACCAACACCAAGTAATCGGACGACAGACGTACACAACACAACTACACTAGGTAGGGCGACGCACGACAGCGACATCGCAAACACACTTAGCCAGGTAACAGCACACGCAGCTAGTACCACAACAGTACTGAACGAGACAGATGAAGACGAGATGGAAGTACCAGTCCCTACGGTAGACACGACTGGGACCATTGACAGCATAAAGATAGAAACCAAACTTACAGACGAGCAACGACGACAGATGATAGAGTTAGTGACGGAATACAGAGACATTTTCTCCGACATCCCAGGAAAGACAGACAGAATAGAACATACTATTATTCTGACTGACAACACCCCAATCAAGTGTCGACCTTATTCCATCCCTCTAAACTATAGGTCGAATCTCGACAAAGAATTACTATCTCTTGAGTCGAGTGGAATTATTCAGAAATCTCAGTCAGAGTATTCTTTTCGTATCGTCCTTGTCGCCAAAAAGGACTCAACTATTCGACTCTGCGTCGATTATCGCCGTTTAAACAAAATAACCAAAATTGATGCTGAACCTATCCCAGCATGCGAGGATTTGATCTTGGACATGTCTACATCTCGCATTTTTAGCAAGCTTGACCTCGCGAAAGGTTATTGGCAAGTCCCGATGCAATTAAATTCTATTCTTTTAACAGCTTTCTCCACTCCTTTAGGTCTATATGAGTGGCGATTTCTTCCTTTTGGCCTTCGTAACGCTCCAGCAACTTTCGTCCGTCTAACTAGGGATCTTCTCCATGGGATGACCAATATTTCTACATATATAGATGACATATGTATACATACGGAAGACTGGACATCACATCTACAGAAACTACGACAAGTCTTCGACAGGATGCGAGTATTTGGGCTTACAGTCAAGCCTACTAAAGTAGAGTTGGGCATGGAACAGATTGAATTGCTAGGTCATACCATCTGCAGGGGCCAATTAAGAACAGATGAAAGAATCGTGACCAAGATTCTAAATTTGACAATGCCAACGACCAAGAAACAGGTCCGAAGTATACTGGGTCTTGTAAATTACTATAGTAAATTTATTCCAAATCTGGCGGAAATCACCAGTGTTTTTTCTAACATCTTGAAAGCTTCGGCTAAATTATCTGTACAAGATGCAGGATTAATTAGCGCGTTATCAAAACTGAAATACCTATTTAGCGTTCCACCTATCCTGCGTTTGCCTAATCAAAACCTTACCTATTTTTTACGTACAGATGCGAGTGCTATCTCCATATCGGGGGTTGTCATCGTCTTGCTCATGTCTAGGGTATCTGAGCTCGGGTTCACACAGGCAACAATAACTCCGTTAAATATAATATCTAACATTTATTGTAGTTCACTATACAGTGCGTTGGCGCAGTGGGTTAACAAGCCCGCGCTGAGTTACATATCACAGAGATTTAACATCATCACACATAGTTATCACAAACATTCTAAGCAACTATCTAGCATATGTCTATGAACCCCAAATATACATGGGTTTAATCTATTAATCTATTGAGTCCCTCTAAGGCAGGCCCTGTTGCCTCTCTGATGGTCCGTCTGTCCTCTGACGGTCCACACGTGTCCCAATCCGACACGGGTGGTAACTCTGTCCGAGTTCCTCGTGGACCCCGCAATAGGCGGGCCACATCAGTGTCCACTGGGACAGTGGACTCAATGACCAGTCCTTCGAGAAGGCTCTAGATTACTCTGGCCTTCGAGTGACTGACTTCTTTCCCTTGGGCGGGAGTTGTAGCCCTTTGACTCATGTCTATAAATGTGAGTCTGTGACAGGATTCCCCCTCTCCCCCGATCTGATGGGTTGTTATAAGGTAATTAGATCTGCTCTAATTATGTCACAGAATCATATAAAGTCGGTGTTTGTAGTTTGGTGGACAGTAACCTGGTAACCTACATACTGGCATCAAAACTCATGTATTCTTCCATACACCACTTCTCTGATTTGGTGAAGAGATCACTCTCTCTCCTGTGTCCTTAAAACAGCTTATCTGACCGAAGTTACGTGACGTTTACTAGTTGTGTTTACAACCCGTCCTTCTCATAGTACCCCACTGATACCAAGACAATTAACCTCTATATTAAAGAGGATTAACAAGACCGAAGTCCTGGCTAATTAAGTACACCTTCAAATCTTGATCTGTGTGTGCATTTCAATACACTTTTACTCTCGTATGTTGTAAAATGCTAAATATATAGTTACGTTGTTATTTTATCCCCTTAGACTACATGTGTCCTTGTTGGCTTGTTAGTGTGTTGACTAATAAGTTGGTGGTTCTAATAAAGTGACTGCATTTTAAATTGATAGTGTTCAGTTTTAAGTTTTGTGTAAAATGTGTGCTGAATGTGTGGCTTATTTCCAAGCGTCACGAGTTGGGATAACCTTAATCATGAATTACTCCAATGTGTGCAATACATGATCAGGCATTCCAAGCAGTGGTGCTTAGATGTAGTATCCTAACTACTAAACTAAGATTATTAAGCTACCTACTAAACATGTATCAACAATTTAGACAAGTCATACAATTTACATGAAAGACGCAGACAAATTAAAATAAATACGTTTTGCGTACACTTTGTCCGCTCAGTATATCGTTCTCTCATTTAAGCCATCCACTCTGTCATTCACTCATCTGTCATTCCGAATAGTATTTGGTTAAAATATATAATTAAAGTTGAGGTGAGTGTTATTGCCCTTAGAAAAAATGGAATAGGCGATCTTTTCCCTTTAAGAAATTACGTACTTTTTGTACGATGACTCAAAAATGGGTTATAATTTACACAGAGACAATTGCATATGAAGGTTATTTATCCTATTAATGGAACTACCTGTAATATTATGGTAGAATATGTACAAATTACAGGTTAACACATTTTATATACAAAATTCAATGCAAATATAATACATATTTAATATTAAATTAATTAATTAATTAAGTAATTAAATCCAACGATGATGTGCGCGTTGTCCTCCTGTTGTTAGCGTGTCGTGCCATGAATGTTAAAAGTTAGTATGGCTGTCTCTTGAGTGTTGTAGTCGACGTAGTTCTGTTTCTGCTGTTTGCGAAGTCTCGTAGCAATAGCAAGTATGGAATGTTCTCAAAGTTGCGTATAAAGTGTTCTTACAGTTCTCAGAGTCATTTCACTGGTTGAACTCATTACATAGTTAATGTCTCTCGCTCGGATCGTTCTAGAGCTTGGGCAATTGATAGTATAGCTCTCCACGTATAGTTCTTAAAGTATGACTATTAAAGTTTCATGTTCGTGGGTGTCATAAGTAACTTATTTACTGAGGTTTTATTACTATTCAATGGGAGTTCTCTAGCAGGTGTAGAGTTACACTGTTATATGACACAGACTAAAAATATCACAGTTTCTAGTATGGCAAATGTTATTCTACTGGCGCATTCGTTTGCCGTGATAAAAGGTCAGCAATAATGTTGTCAGTGCCTCTGATGTGGCGGATTTCGAAGTCGAAATCTTGAAGAAGAAGACACCATCTTTGTAAACGATGGTTCTTCGGGGCACCTTGCTTAAGGACCAACAATGGCGAATTGTCAGTGAGTACAACGAAGTGGGCACCTAAGAGGAACTTAGATAATCTTAACACACAAAATAATAGACTTAATGCCTCCAATTCCACCGTAGAATACCGGGTCTCTGCCTTCTTTAGCTTCCGGCTTACGTAGAGAATTGGGTGTCTCACTCCATCCACTTCTTGCATTAAACATCCTCCTATTGCGATAGCACTCGAATCTGTGGTCAAAATAAAGGGTAAATTTATGTTGGGTAATCGTAAGACTGGTGGATTAGAAAAAATACGTTTCAATCTGTTCATTGCATCATCTAAGCGAGTACTTTTACAAATTTTTGATGGATGATCTTTAGTTAACATATTAGAAAAGACTGAAGTAAGTTCTGCCCAATTTGGTATAAATTTAGAATAATAGTTAATAAGACCTAGTAAACTTCTAATTTGTTTCTTTGTGGTAGGCACTTCTAGATTGAGAATCTTCGACACAATTTTATCATCTGTCAACAGTTTGCCTTCAGAAATTCTATGGCCAAGGAAGTCTATTTGTTTATAGCCTATTTCAACCTTGGAAGGTTTGATAGTAAGTCCAAAAAGATAGATTTGGTTGAAGACTTGTTTGAGTGTAAGTAAGTGAGAAGACATATTAGAAGAATGGATGCATATATCATCAATATAAGCTTGGACATCTGTAATTCCGTGTAATAGCAATCTAGTTAATCTAACAAATGTGGCGGGTGCGTTCTTGAGACCAAATGGAAGATATCGCCATTCGTACAAACCGAGAGGTGTTGCGAATGCTGTTATATGTCTAGAAGCAGGGTGTAGTGGCACTTGCCAATAACCTTTCGCTAAATCAGTCTTCGAAAATAAGGATGATTGAGACATATTTAAAATGAGATCTTCACAACTGTTCATTGGCTCTGCATCCGTTGTGGTTCTTGTATTTAATACTCTATAGTCGATGCACAAACGGATTGTCTGGTCCTTCTTTTTCACCAGGACAATCGGTGAAGAATATTGAGACATAGATTTCTGAATTATTCTATTTTTCTCTAAATCCAAAATTTCTTTGTCTAAATTTGCTCTGTAATGGAGAGGAATAGAATATGGTCTACATTTGACCGGTGTCAGATCTGTCAGCACAATTGAATGTGTTATCTTGTCAGTGCGTCCAGGTTTGTTAGAAAAGATAGATTTATACTCGTCAAGGAGAGTCAAAATGTCTTGTCGCTGCTGTTGTGTCAAAGTGTCAGAGATTTGTATGTCATTTATACTACCGTCGTCAGTCATAATCGGTACTGGGATTTCAGTATTGTCTACGTCTGTCTGATTTATCACAGATGCTACTGTTTGTAAATTGTCCTCAATGTCATTGTCGTCGTCGTCGAGATTAATTGTTGTCAATATGTCGTCAAATTGGTTGTCGTTGTCGTTATCACATATTGTCGGTAATGTCCATATGTCTTCGTCGTTTTTGTCGTCATAAGAGTGCGTCGTTAACGATGCTTCATTTGTCGAGGTGTCATTCAGTTGGGTAATTGTCGTTTCGTTTTTGTCATTAGTTCGTTGCGTCTGCTCACTCGTGTCAGTGTCCTGTCTAGCATAGTATGGTTTCAACATATTTACATGGAATATTTTCAACTTTCCATTCAAAGAAATTTCGTAATCAACTTCCGAAATTCTTCTAATAATTTTAAAAGGTCCCTGCCAAGAGGTTGATAGCAAATCTCTCTTGTCAGGTAGCAGTAGTAAAATATCCTGACCTGGATTTAATACAATTGTCTTTGCACCTCTGTTGGCGTACTGCCTGTACCTAAAACCTTTCTCCTGTAGTGATGTTCTGGCCAGTATACAGGAACGTATGATTTTGTCTCTGGTGTCAGTGACTAAATCATAGGTAGAGATGGGTAGTTGGATATTTACAGGTTGTGATATGATATCTTTGTAAATAGTGAGAGGTCCTCTTGGGTTCGCTCCATACATCAATTCGAAGGGAGAGAACCCTGTGCTTGATTGCGGGACTTCTCTATATGCGAACAGCACCGTTGGGAGAAGTATATCCCAATCGGCTGGATTTTCAGCTGTCACTTTAGATAGCATATGTTTCAGGTCCCGTTTAGTTTCTCGCAGATACCATTTGCGGCCGGTCGATAGGGACTGGTGAAACATTGCTTGATGCCTAGTAACTTAGTTACCGATTGAGTGGCATTCGATATGAACTGGGTTCCTCTATCAGAAATTATTTTCTCCGGGAAGCCAAAACGGGAGAAAATATTTAATAGTATGTCCGTCACATCCTTAGAGGAGACAGATTTTAATGGAAGCATTTCTGGCCATCTCGTACATACATCAATAAGAGTGAAAATATATCTATTCCCTTTACTTGAAATGTGATTCAACGGACCTACTAGGTCAACTGCCACGATTTGGAATGGCCTCGAGGCAGTTGTAGTTGATTGGACTTCTGCCGTAGGGTTTTTTCCCCTTTTTCACCAGTTTCTGACATATATCACATGATCTACAAAAGGTTTTTATATCTTGGCAAAATTTTGGCCAATAAAACTGGGTCAGGACCCTAGCCCTAGTTTTCTCGTACCCCATATGACCTCCGAAAGGTGAGTCGTGGGCTAGCTTTAGTACTTTCTCTCTATGTGCTTGTGGTAACACTACTTGCTGTATCGTGGTCTGATTTGTTGTGTATACTCTAGTTAATACATTGTTCTGTAGCCTAAATGTCCACGATGCGTTCTTAGTTAATTTTGGTTTAAGTCCTACTAACTTAAAATATGGTGAAAGTGTAGGATCTGCTTTCTGTTCATCTCCAAAATTCGTGTTGGTAGTGTTTGGTGATACAATTTCTAGTGACTCCTGCAGTTGGTCGGTGTTGGTTTTATGGGTTGTCTGTCGTGTTATTGCATTCGTGTGTTGTGTGTGTTGTTGCACATCTACAGGCTTGGTACTTGGTAGATCGGTAGCATCCTCAATTCGAGGTTTTAATTTGGTCGTATCACTTACAGATTCGACCGCCCCTGCATTGTACACCTCGGTGAATTCTTTCTGAATTACTTCATTGGTTGTCTCCCTTGGTCTTTTGGCAGATTGAGACAAGCATGAATGGTGTTTCTCTTTAGAATCGCTGTTTGGGTGGTGGATACCGTTTCTATGCTCCCAATCTCTGATTTCCTTTTCAGAGCACGGTCGTATGTTGGGCAGGTTCCCAAGTATAATATCAGCGACAGGATTTTCTAGGACAGCGCACAATACTCGTCCTGATATGAACGGTGTTCGAATTTCGGCAAGAGCAAGGGGGTATTTCTCTATAGTGCCTGAGAATGTGCGACAAGTCACGTGTTTGTCTGTATAGTCTTTCTCGTTTATTAATGTTTTCTTAATCCCACAGAGCGTTGCGCCGGAATCCCGAATTAATGTGCACTTTTTGTTATTTACAAACCCTGTTGAGAAAACTAGCTTGCCTGTAGATGACAAGGCAGCGTTGGCTGTTTCATTCGAAATAGGGATAGTGTGACCACATAATAATGTTGTGTCAAGTTGGAACTTCGTACAGGTGTTACATTTACTGTCTGTAATGGTGTCAATAATTTGTACAGCATTTCCAAGCTCACTCAACTTTTCGTTTTGGTTGTCGCAATCAATCAGTGATTCAATATCTTCGTCTGATGACGTTTCAACTAATGCAGCATTGGCCTGTTTTAATATCTTTCGGCCTTCACAAAAGCGACTATAGTGCCCAAAGCTATTGCAAAAAAAAACATTTGACCGCTCTCTGGTAAGCATTTCGTTTATTCTTCTGCTTCTCCACGATCATTTTGAGGTGGTGTGGGTAGTTCGGCGATTTATCGCACATCGCGTATTGTTCGTGAGTCAAACTACAATATTGGCATTTAACTGGCTTACTGACATTTGAGCGTGGTTTAAACTTACTTTCTGTTGGTTTCGAGTATCTAGTGTTTACTACTGCTGCTGCTGTATCGTTTTGACTTAAGTTTAAATGAAAAATGTCTCTGTTTGCTGTAAAAAATGCATTCCCCTTGGACTCGATTTCCTGAATACTTTTACAGTCCATTTGTTTCAAGAACTTAGCAAAAGGTGTAGGGATGGTACTCACTATCTTGTCAATAATAATAAGTTCTTTAAGTTTGTCATGGCTGTTGTTAGTTTTAGCCGAGTTAATCCACTTTGTACACACATCTTGTACTGTAGAGACGTAGTCTATAAAGGTTTGGTTTGGTTGTGGGGATAATTTGGCGAACTGTTGTTGGTAACCTGCAGTATCTAATGAGAAATGTTGGAGAATGCGCTGTTTCAAATAGTCATAATCTTTTCGCATTTCCTGTGGCACTGTCTCGATTACTTTTAAAGGTTCCAGAGCTAAGTTTCTCATTAAAATAAATGCCCAATCTGATTTTATGATCTTATGGTAGGACATTAGACACTCAAAATTTTCCAGGTATGCACTGATGGAATCTCCTGAGCAGAATGCCTTCACGAGGCCTTTATACTTGTTATATTTTTGTTCCTCCTCTTTGCTTCTTAGTTTATTCACAGATATTTCTACAGTGGACTCAATCTCCATCTGCTTTAGTTTTATTTGTGTATCGGCATTCAATTGGGCTAGTTTGGCCGCCGCCTCAAGCTCCATTTGTTTCTCTTGAGACTGCAACTGCATCTTCCTCTCTTCTGCCTCAATTTGCCTTTTCTTTTCTTCTGCATCAATTTGCATTTGCCTTTTCTTTTCTTCTGCATTAATTTGCATTTGCATCTTCTTTTCTTCTGCCTGCATTTGCCTTTGTTTTTCTTCTCGTTCTATCGCTCTTTCTTCACGGGCAATGTTTTCTGCGTGCGTCTTCTGTGCCCATTCTGACAGTTTCTCTTCTTTATAACCTAATTTGATACCTTGCTCAATACATTTATCTAAAGTAGACATCTTGTCTTTTACTTGTTGGTACTTTTAATGAAGTTAAATCCCTTAGAAAAATGTTGGGGAGTAGAAAATTTAGTTATCTCCCTTAATTATTACATGTGCAAATACAAATGCAAGGTTATGTTGGTTATAGGTCATGCATATACATACATAATAATGGAAAGAAAAAATGTTACATAGATGGATGGTGAGAAGTACCGCTTAGAGTTGCAATGGGCATGATATGAAACTTATCTTATATTCCCAGAACTTGCGGATGTTGTCTTGTACTCTCGCCACTGTTGGAAAGGTTACATAGGTTGCACGCACCACTATTCGCGGAACAATCTGCTCGTAGAGTGAGAAAACATTAGTAACAGTCAAAAAATGTCACAGTCATGTCAAAATAGTTTATAGTATTCACATCAATGAGAGACTCACTGCAGAGGGACTCATATTAATACTACTTTATCGCTAGATAGATGCAAATATTTTAAACTTGTACAGTTATCAATTTGTTATACAAAATCAAATATTTTAAACTTGTACAGTTATCAATTTGTTATACAAAAATCAAATATTTTACTGTTTTACTTGGCAGTAAATAGCCGTGTAAATTTGAAGCTTATGCCAAAACCGGAGACTTAGGCCCCCAAAAAGCCTGTCATCGTCTTGCTCATGTCTAGGGTATCTGAGCTCGGGTTCACACAGGCAACAATAACTCCGTTAAATATAATATCTAACATTTATTGTAGTTCACTATACAGTGCGTTGGCGCAGTGGGTTAACAAGCCCGCGCTGAGTTACATATCACAGAGATTTAACATCATCACACATAGTTATCACAAACATTCTAAGCAACTATCTATCATATGTCTATGAACCCCAAATATACATGGGTTTAATCTATTAATCTATTGAGTCCCTCTAAGGCAGGCCCTGTTGCCTCTCTGATGGTCCGTCTGTCCTCTGACGGTCCACACGTGTCCCAATCCGACACGGGTGGTAACTCTGTCCGAGTTCCTCGTGGACCCCGCAATAGGCGGGCCACATCAGTGTCCACGGGACAGTGGACTCAATGACCAGTCCTTCGAGAAGGCTCTAGATTACTCTGGCCTTCGAGTGACTGACTTCTTTCCCTTGGGCGGGAGTTGTAGCCCTTTGACTCATGTCTATAAATGTGAGTCTGTGACAGGGGTGCTAGGACAGTTCTACGAAGGGAAGTTCCACCCAGTAATGTACGTAAGTCGGAAAATTAGCCCTGCTGAATCCAGATACTCAGCATCAGAAGTGGAGGGCCTCAGCTTAATCTATTGTGTTAAGAAATTTCATAGATTTTTGGCAGGAGCACAGTTTGTGATCGAAACCGACAATTCTCCGTTGTCTATGATGCAGTCTGGCGTTCCCCAGAACAACAGGGTCTACAGATGGGCTTTGATTCTGCAGAACTATGCATTTACCATCCAGCATTTAAAGGGGAGATTGAACTCGTTGGCAGACACTTTGAGTCGACCGTCAACCATTGAAATACCTGATATTCAGGAAGAGATCGACCAGAGATCACCAGAAACAGTGACACTGTAAATGTTAGGTAAATCAGTGCCGTATGTGGTGAATAAGTTACACTGTAAGTGCGTTATCATCGCCAAACATATAAACTGTGTAAAAGTAACAGTGCCATTAAGAGTGAAACGAACAGACGCATAAGTAACATGCGCTGACACATACATAAGCTATATTAACGTTGAAGTGTTAGCTGTGAACCTACATAAGTTAGTAGGGAACTATATTTATACACTATCCAGGAAGGAGAGCATAGAAGACTTTGGCGAAATGAACTATGTTATAAGAATAGTCTACAAAGAACATTGCTCCATCTTCACACTTGAAAGGAGGACATCAGTTAGTGTAATTAGATATAGAAATGTAACTGTGATATATATATATATATATATAATATATATATATATATATATATATATATATATATATATATATATATATATATATATATATATATATATATATATATATATAATTGTTTTATTAACAGTACACATAACTTCATTTTTCTGTGAATAATTGAATTTGCAAAATGTTCATATGCATATATAACTTTATTTATGTCATGTGGTAGTTAGAAATCACCATCATGCATTTAATAACCCATATAATGTAACACCAATAGTAGGAATACAATTGTTAGATATTACATTAGTTTATCACCGCATAATCATAATCATTTATAAATTCATTTATCTGAAATATCATTTCTAAACTAACCCAACCATTTAGGAATTAACATCATTTCATTTACAAATAACACTTTAAGGTAGTTAACTCAATTCTCTTAAATGAAATTAATTAGTTAGATTATTTCCCTTAGGATAATTTAGAACAGCACACCAAATTATATTAGTAAGTATTACAGGAGCGGTGACAAACCATCCTCACAACCTTGTATATTTTGTATAGACATGACACGTGCAAACAAACCGCACAGTCATTTGGCGTGAATACTTCTATAATTCAGCCAATCATTTATTGTAAATATGTAATGTTCATTTAATTGATGCTATGAACCATATTTTAATGACGAGTGAATGCTTTAGCAAAGCGAGAGTATGAAAGTGGATGAATGATGTATAAATGAGAGGAGAGAATGTGGAAATTAGTAAACATTGAAAGAGAGAGAGAGAGAGAGAGAGAGAGAGAGAGAGAGAGAGAGAGAGAGAGAGAGAGAGAGAGAGAGAGAAAGGTATCGGCATATTTTTGTTCACCGCTGGAAACGTCTTGTTGTGACTTGTCTGTGTCAATCTGTGTAACCAAAGTGTTGTCAAATTTTAAAGTGTGTTGCTGCCATACTTTGTAATGAATAGGAATATACTTTTAGCATCTTGAAGCGGATTGTGGTCATAAAAAAGAATAAAAACATTTGTAACCACAATAAAACCATTTACGGGGGCTCGAAGGGAAAACACATTTAATACAGAAAGCATACACAGGGTTACAATTAAATACCTGTAGTTTATTAGAAACACGCAAACAACAGGGAAAAAAACACATAAAATTGCACACACCATTTGTTTCAAAGAACGCAAAATTAAAATTTAGGGGGCACAAAAACTTCTAAAAAAACCTTAATGTAACATTGAAAATATCTTTTCACGAGCGGAAGCGAGAAGGGGAAGAGAGAACTATATGTATACGAGTTGGAGGTGAATTAATGGGGAAAATGAACTTTTTTGCTCATGTGTTGCACTCATAACAGAGTCAAATTGTATTTTGGGGTTTTCATTTTGGGCAATATGAGGGCAGGGCAAACATAAGTCAATAGACGGGAAATCAAAAACAGGGGTCATAAAACGGAAATCAGGACATAAATCATAGACAACGGGTCCGGTTCAAAACTTCCCAAAAATTCTATAGAACCAACTATACTGATACAAGGGCTACTCAATTAGCCGAGTGCAAATAGAACAGTGTGATAAAGGGGAAAAAAAAGTTGTTCTATCCCCAAACAAAAAAATTTTA